>CM059797.1:6446117-6698617 GCA_030435695.1 Brachymystax lenok tsinlingensis
GATGCAAAACGTGTCATACCGGCTGTATTTCTGCCTGCTTGAATGAGATGCATCCAGCTGCAGCCCAGCAATGACCCCCGCAATGACCCTGAAATGACCCCCGCATTGACCCCTGAAGTGACCCCAGGAATCAATAGAACATAGCTCAGAGATTCACAAATACAATATACAGTAACATTCAACTACAGTAGCTTGGGGCAGCAGGTAGCCTAGTGGTTAGAGCGGTGGACTTGTAACCGAAAGGTTGCAAGATCAAATCCCTGAGCTGACAAGGTTAAAACTCTGTTGTTCTGCCCTTGAACAAGGCAGTTAATTAACCCACTGTTCCTAGGCCATCATTGAGAATAAGAATTTTTTTTCTTAACTGACTTGCCTAGTTAAAGAAAGGTAAAATAAATAAAATTCCACAACAGTAACGTTCAAAATGGGTGAATCTATCCTTTAAGCCAAAAACAAGGTTTGTCAGGGAGGATTGCGCTATAACACCAACGTTACATTTACCAAGCCAAAGGTTGCGCGTTCAAATCACATCCCGTACAACTTTAGCTATTTAGTAACTTTAGTACTTTTTAGCTAATTTGCAACTACTTAACATGTTAGCTAACTCTTCCCCTAACCTTGACCCAAGCTATCCTAAATTCGGTCCTCGGGACCCCAAGGGAAACACGTTTTGTTTTTTTGCCCTAGCACTACACAGCTGATTAAAATAATCAACTAATCATCATGCTAATTTGAATCAGCCGTGTAGTGTTAGGGCCAAAAACAAAACGTGCTTCCCTTGGGCTTCCTAGGAGCAGGTTTGGGAAACGCTGCCTTAACCCTTAACCTTAAACCTAACCCCTAGCTTAGCTAAGGTTAGCCACACCATATTGGAATTTGTAACATACAGTTGAAGTCAGAAGTTTACATACACCTTAGCCAAATACATTTCAAAACTCAGTTTTCACAAATTCCTGACATTTAATCCTCGTAAAAATTCCCTGTCTTAGGTCAGTTAGGATCACCACTTCATTTTAAGAATGTGAAATGTCAGAATAATAGTAGAGAGTGATTTATTTCAGCTTTTATTTATTTCATCACATTCCAAGTTGGTCAGAAGTTTACATACACTCAATTAGTATTTGGTAGCATTGCCTTCAAATTGTTTAACTTGGGTAAAACGTTTTAGGTAGCATTCCACAACCTTCCCACAATAAGTTGGGTGAATTTTAGCCCAATCCTCCTGACAGAGCTGGTGTAACTGAGTCAGGTTTGTAGGCCTCCTTGCTCGCATACGCTTTTACTGTTCTGCCCACACATCTTATAGAGGATTGAGGTCAGGGCTTTGTGATGGCCACTCCAATACCTTGACTTTGCTGTCCTTAAGCCATTTTGCCACAACTTTGGAAGTATGCGTGGGGTCATTGTCCATTTGGAAGACCCATTTGCGACAAAGCTTTAACTTCCTGACTGATGTCTTGAGATGTTGCTTCAATATATCCACATAATTTTACTTCCTCATGATGCCATCTATTTTGTGAAGTGCACCAGTCCCTCCTGCAGCAAAGCACCCCCACAATATGATGCTGCCACCCTCGTGCTTCACGGTTGGGATGGTGTTCTTCGGCTTGCAAGCCTCCCCCTTTTTCCTCCAAACATAACGATGGTCATTATGGCCAAACAGTTCTATTTTTGTTTCATCAGACCAGAGGACATTTTTCCAAAGAGTACGATCTTTGTCCCCATGTGCCGTTGCAAACCATAGTCTGGCTTTTTTATAGCGGTTTTGAAGCAGTAGCTTCTTATTTGTTGAGCGGCCTTTCAGGTTATGTCGATATAGGACTCGTTTTACTGTGGATATTTTTGTACCTGTTCCCTCCAGCATCTTCACAAGGTCCTTTGCTGTTGTTCTGTGATTGATTTGCACTTTTTGCACCAAGGTACGTTCATCTCTGGGAGACAGAACACGTCTCTTTCTGAGCGGTATGACGGCTGCATGGTCCCATGGTGTTTACACTTGCGTACTATTGTTTGTACAGATGAACGTGGTACCTTGAGCGGTATGATGGCTGCATGGTCTCATGGTGTTTACACTTGCGTACTATTGTTTGTACAGATGAACGTGGTACCTTCAGGCGTTTGGAAATTGCTCCCAAGGATGAACTAGACTTGTGGAGGTCTACAATTCTTTTCTGAGGTCTTGACTGATTTCTTTTGATTTTCCCATGATGTCAAGAAAAGAGGCACTGAGTTTGAAGGTAGTCCTTGAAATACATCCACAGGTACACCTCCAATTGACTCAAATTATGTAAATTAGCCCATCAGAAGCTTCTAAAGCCATGACATAATTTTCTGGAATTTTCCAAGCTGTTTAAAGGCACAGTCCATTTAGTGTATGTAAACTTCTGACCCACTGGAATTGTGATACAGTGAAATAATCTGTCTGTAAACAATTGTTGGAAAAATTACTTGTGTCATGCACAAAGTAGATGTCCTAACAGCCAAAACTACAGTTTATTAACAAGAAATTTGTGGAGTGGTTGAAAAACAAGTTTTAATGACTCCAACCTAAGTGTATGTAAACTTCCGACTTAAACTGTATAATATGCATTACAAATTCATAACATATTGTACAGATTGCAATTTTTATTGTATTTAATCTTTATTTAACCTTTATTTAACTAGGCAAGTCAGTTAAGAACAAATTCTTATTCACAATGACGGCCTACCCCGACCAAACCCGGACGACGCTGGGCCAAAAGGCAAAAGGCCTCCTGCAGGGACGAGGGCCTATTAAGAAATAAATACAATATAAATATAGGACAAAACACACAACAAGAGAGACACCACAACACTACATAAAGAGAGATATAAGACAGCAACACAGCATATTAGCAACACAACATAACAACAACATGGTAGCAACACAACATGGTACGAACATTGGGCACAGACAACAGCACAAAGGGCAAGAAGGTAGAGACAATAATACATCACACAAAGCAGCCACAACTGTCAGTAAGAGTGTCCATGATTGAGTCTTGGAATGAAGAGATTGAGATAAAACTGTCCAGTTTGAGTGTTTGTTGCAGCTCGTTCCAGTCGCTAGCTGCAGCGAACTGAAAAGAGGAGCGACCCAGGGATGTGTGTGCTTTGGAGACCTTTAACAGAATGTGACTGGCAGAATGGGTGTTGTATGTGGAGGATAAGGGCTGCAGTAGATATCTCAGATAGGGGGGAGTGAGGCCTAAGAGGGTTTTAT
This sequence comes from Brachymystax lenok tsinlingensis, assembly GCA_030435695.1. NCBI lineage: Eukaryota > Metazoa > Chordata > Actinopteri > Salmoniformes > Salmonidae > Brachymystax > Brachymystax lenok. The sequence goes on from CM059797.1 coordinate 6,449,359, forward strand.
AAATAAGCATCAACCAGTGGGTCTTGTGACAGGTATACAGAGATGACCAGTTTACAGAGGAGTATAGAGTGCAGTAATGTGTCCTATAAAAAAAGTATTCACCCCCTTTGGCATTTTTTGAAAGCTGCCGCGGTCACCCCCCTCTTCAAAGGGGGTGACACTCTATACCTAAACTGTTATAGACCTATATCCATCCTGCCCTGCCTTTCTAAAGTCTTCGAAAGCCAATTTAATAAACAGATCACCGACCATTTCGAATCCCACCGTACCTTCTCAGCTGTGCAATCTGGTTTCCAAGCTGGTCACGGGTGCACCTCAGCCACGCTCAAGGTACTAAACGATATCATATCCGCCATCGATAAATGACAGTACTGTGCAGCCATCTTCATCGACCTGGCCAGGGCTTTCGACTCTGTCAATCACCGTATTCTTATCGGCAGACTCAACAGCCTTGGTTTCTCAAATTACTGCCTTGCCTGGTTTACAAATTACTTCTCAGACAGAGTTCAGTGTGTCAAATCGGAGGGCCTGTTGTCCGGACCTCTGGCAGTCTCTATGGGGGTACCACAGGGTTCAATTCTTGGGCCGACTCTTTTCTCTGTATATATCAACGATGTCGCTCTTGCGTGATACCCTGATCCACCTCTACGCAGACGACACCATTCTGTATACTTCTGTCCCTTCTTTGGACACTGTGTTAACTAACCTCAAAACGAGCTTCAATGCCATACAACACTCCTTCTGTGGCCTCCAACTGCTCTTAAACACTAGTAGAACCAAATGCATGCTTTTCAACCGTTCGCTGCCCGCACCTGACCGCTCGACTAACATCACTACCATGGACGGTTCTGACTTAGGTATTTGTAGTTGTCCACATATTCTAGGTGTCTGGCTAGACTGTAAACTCTCCTTCCAAACTCATATTAAACATCTACAATTCAAAATTTCATCTAGAATCGGCTTTCTATTTCGCAACAAAGCCTCCTTCACTCACGCCGCCAAACATACCCTCGTATAACTGACTCCTACCGATCCTCGACTTCGGCGATGTCATTTACAAAATAGCTTCCAATACTCTACTCAGAAAACTGGATGCAGTCTATCACAGTGCCATCTGTTTTGTCATCAAAGCCCCTTATACCACCCACCCCTGCGACCTGTATGCTCTAGTCGGCTGGCCCTCGCTACATATTCGTTGCCAGACCCACTGGCTCCAGGTCATCTATAAGTCTATGCTAGGTAAAGCTCCGCCTTATCTCAGCTCACTGGTCACGATAACAACACCCACCCGTAGCACGCGATACAACAGGTATATCTCACTGGTCATCCCCAAAGCCAAAGCGTCCTTTGACCGCCTTTCCCTCCAGTTCTCTGCTGCCAGTGACTGGAACAAATTGCAAAAAAAATCGCTGAAGCTGGAGACTTATATTTCCCTCACTAACTTTAAACATCAGCTATCTGAGCAGCTAACTGATCGCTGCAGCTGTACATCGTCCATCTGTAAATAGCCCACCCAATCTACCTCATTCCCATATTGTTTTTATTTACTTTTCTTCTCTTTTGCACACCAGTATTTTTTTTTGCACATCATCATCTGCTCATCTATCACTCTAGTGTTAATTTACTAAATTGTAATTACTTCGCTACTATGGCGTATTTTATTGCCTTACCTCCTTACTCCATTTGCACACACTGTATATAGACTTTCTATTTTTTCTATTGTGTTATTGACTACGCTTGTTTATTCCATGTGTAACTCTGTGTTGTTGTTTGTGTCGCACTGCTTTGCTTTATCTTGGCCAGGTTGTATATGTTGTATATGAGAACTTGTTCTCAACTGGCCTACCTGGTTAAGTAAAGGTAAAATAAAATAAAGAAAAAAAAGTGTGGAGTTAAATTATTTTTGGGGGGTTTGTATCATTTGACTTAAAAAAAACTTATTTTTTTGAGAAACAAACAAGAAATAAGACAAAAACAACTGAGAACTATTCACCCCCCCAAAGTCAATACATTGTAGAGCCACCTTTTGAAGCAATTACTGCTGCAAGTCTCTTGGGGTTTGTCTCTATAAGCTTGTAACATCTAGCCACTGGGATTTTTTCCTATTCTTCAAGGCAAAACTGCTCCAGCTCCTTCAAGTTGGTTGGGTTCCGCTGGTGTACAGAAATCTTTAAGTCATACCACAGATTATCATTTGGATTGAGGTCTGGGCTTTGACTAGGCCATTCCAAGACATTTAAATGTTTCCCCTTAAACCACTCAAGTGTTGCTTCAGCAGTATGCTTAGGGTAATTGTCCTGCTGGAAGGTGAACCTCCGTCCCAATCTCTGGAAGGCTGAAACAGGTTTCCCTCAAGAATTTCCTTGTATTTAGCACCATCCATCATTCCTTCAATTCTGACCAGTTTCCCAGTCCCTGCCAAAGAAAAACATGATGATCATTCAGCATGATCCTTCAACCACCATGCTTCACTGTGGGGATGGTGTTCTCGGGGTGATGAGAGATGTTGGGTTTGCACCAGAAATAGTGTTTTCCTTGATGGCCAAAAAGCTCAATTTTAGTCTCATCTGACCAGAGTACCTTCTTCCACATGTTTGGGGAGTCTCCCACATGCCTTTTGGCGAACACCAAACACGTTTTTTCTTCAAGCAATGGCTTTTTTCTGGCCACTCTTCCGTAAAGCCCAGCTCTGCGGAGTACGGCTTAAAGTGGCCCTATGGACAGATACTCCAATCTCCGCTGTGGAGCTTTGCAGCTCCTTCAGGGTTATCTTTGGTCCCTTTGTTGCCTCTCTGATTAATGCCCTCCTTGCCTGGTCTGTGAGTTTTGGTGGGCGCCCCTCTCTTGGCAGGTTTGTTGTGGTGCCATATTCTTTCCATTTTTTAATAATGGATTTAATGGTGTTCTGTGGGATGTTCGAAGTTTAGGATATTTTTTTATAACCCAACCCTGATCTGTACTTCTCCACAACTTTGTCCCTGACCAGTTTGCAGAGCTCCTTGGTCTTCATGGTGCCGCTTGCATGGTGGTGCCCCTTGCTTAGTGGTGTTGCAGACTCTGGGGCCTTTCAGAACAGGTGTATATATACTCAGATCATGTGACACTTAGATTGCACACAGGTGGACTATATTTAACTAATTATGTGACTTCTGAAGGAAATTGGTTGCACCAGATCTTATTTAGGGGCTTCATAGCAAAGGTAGTTAATACATATGCACGCACCACTTTTCCGTTTTTATTTATTTTTTATTTATTGAAACAATTAATTTTTCCACTTTCAAATCGAAATAAAAATACACGTAAATTACAGGTTGTAATCAAACAAAATAGGAAAAACGCCAAGGGGGGTGAATACTTTTGCAAGGCACTGTAGCATATCAGCAAATGGAGTGAGACGGATTTTACGTTTACTATGTTACGTCTACCCCTGAGCGCAGGTTGCCAAAAACGACCAATGTCCAACTGCTTAAGGTATGTTTTTTTTGCCAACACTTCACTCTCTCTGAAGTGCCGAAAAGGGACACTTACTGCGGCGCTCTCTGACACATAATCCGAAGAGAAGTAGCAGTTTACGACCGTTCTCCTCCGTCATCATCGTTTGCCTTCATACAACATCCTTATCTCTGTTCAGAGACCGCTTTCATCTCTACCAACATGCCGGGCTGGAGAATAAAACTGACTTTATGTCTGCAGAGAATCACCGAACAAGGTAAGAAGAGTTTTATTATGAAAACAAGCAAAAGGCGATGTTGCTTGTTATGGTGACGCTGAGGTGTGTGTCATGTCCTTCTGATCTTAGATATTTAGGCACAATATTTGAAGCTGTGTTGAATGAAATGAGGGGATGTTTGATGTCGCCTCTGGTTGGGATAGAGCGCTACTAGGCACAGAACTGCGCGCCACTCTCGGCACCACGTGTCCTTAGGATTTAGGTCCCGCTTTCCTCTTGCTACAGCTGTGGTACAATGGTGTTTTTTCTCATTATGACTGGTTCTGTAGCCTAGCCTTGGGTTCACAGATTGTGTGGTTCCGTAGTCAACTGGTTCTGGGCCAGATTTGTGTGGTGTGTGTGTGTGTGTGGTGTGTCTATTCAACTTGGCAGAATTCGAAATCACTCTGTCTTTTAGGCTACTTACTATAAGTTGTCATTATGCACATGTATGGAGTCCAATGGAATTTAATCCGAAACACTGTTACTTCATGGGCTACAGTAGATGTGCCATACTAGTGCTCTACCTCTAAAGGACGTGACGTGACACTGAGTATACGTTTGAATTATTGGAGATATAACTTTTGGTATCGCTGTGGTATGTTTGTTTTTCCCCCGCTAGTTTGCTATGCATTGGTGTCAGAGGTGGGCTTTTAAAGGGAGAGGCTCAACCAGCCTTTTATCTTGTGCCTCTGCATAAATATTATCATGGGAGGAATGCAGGGAACCCATCTGGTTCAGTTGAGGAAAGACTGGTAACAGGTAATCAGTCCCAGTATCTTGTCTGTAAACCAAGATACTATATGGACAGGTAAGAAACCATGCCAAAGAAATCATGTTTGAAAACTGGGAAATTGCTACATGTTCTCTCAGCCTCATTGCAAAATGTGTAGAATAGCATGAGGATTGCTATAAAACTTCACATTGTGGGGGGTGTGTGCGTTAAGTGTACTTTCTAATCCGAGCCAAGAGGTGGGACTGTCTGAAGGTGTCCTGATCTTATCTTCAGGCCGGTGGTGGGTGGGGGCGGGTAAACCAGGATTTTAGCCTGGCTATAAGACAGAGTAAAGGGAGGTTAACTGATGTGAAGGTCAGTGCAGATTTTCAGATAAAATGTACTTCATTAGTCCCCCCACACTCACACTCACACACACACACACACACACACATCTAAACTGGGCGGCAGGTAGCCTAGTGGTTAGAGCGTTGGGCCAGTAACCGGAAAGTTGCTGGATCGAATCCCAGAGCTGACAAGTTAAAAATCTGTCGTTCTGCCCCTGAGCAGTAAGGCAGTAAACCCACTGTTCCCCGGGTGCAGAAGACATGGATGTCAAACTAAGGCAGCCCCCTCTGGTTCAGAGGGGGTTGGGTTAAATGCGGAAGACACATTTCAGTTGAAGGCATTCAGTTGTACAACTGACTGGGTACCCTCCTTTCCCTTTCAAGTAACCCAGGTTAACTGTAAACCAAGGCTGCTTCCTAATTGACACCCTATCTTCAGTGTACTACTTTAGGCTCACATAGGGATGCAACCCAAGAGTTGACTGTTTAATGTGAAAATAAAACTATGCACTTTTGTTATTGCCTGGTTTCACACTACGTTTATCAAGCTACTAAATATGCCATTAATAGAATAATCTTGATGAACATGTGTGAATGATTCGGATAATCGCGTCCATAGATTCATGAGTGTATGCTAGAGTAATTATTGCTGTAAATTCATCGCTGCAGGGAACATTAACATAATTGCACTATAATGTCTACACGCTGACAGTATTGGGTGTTTTTAGGTGTTAATTACTAGGTGTGCAGTCTGCGTACTCACGGGTGTGCAGTCTGCGTACTCACGGGTGTGCAGTCTGCGTACTCACGGGTGTGCAGTCTGCGTACTCACGGGTGTGCAGTCTGCGGACCTTTCCAAACAGTTTATTGTACAGATGGTGTGCGTGTATGCATGCATGCATGCATGCATGCATGCATGCACATGTTGCAAGCGTTTGTGTGCATGTGTATGTTTCAAGTGTGTGTGTGTGTGTGCATTTGTGTGTGTGCGTGTTGCTCTGATTACCCTGAGGGCATTGCAGCCCCCCAACATGGGTCTGTACTATAACACCACAGCTTGGGTCTGTCATGTCTCACTGATCACTGTTGGCATGTATGATCGCTCAGTAAAAGCAGACATTTTTATTTTACACTTTAATTTTCTTTCTCCTTCTGGTGTGCTTATAAGTGAGGCAATGACAAAATATTCTATTGGTTATAGACTACATGTAGACTACTGAAAGTGCACATGTGTACGTGGTGTGTAGCCATGCTCTATGACATGTTTCCATTCTTTCTTCTGTGCTGATGAAGGCAACGTGTACAGTGCCTTTGGAAAGTATTCAGACCCCTTTACTTTTTTCACATTTTATGTTACAGCCTTATTTTAAAAATGGATTCAAAAAATGTATATATCCTCATCAATCTACACACAATACCCCATAATGACATCACAATACCCCAAAATGACATCACAATACCCCATAATTAGAAATGTTTTCAAATGTGTAAAAAAACAAAAATACCTTATTACCATAAGTATTCAGACCCTTTACTATGAGACTCAAAGTTGAGCTCCGTTGCATCCTGTTTCCTTTGATCATCCTTGATGTTTCTACCACTTGATTGGAGTCCACCGGTAAATTCAATTGATTGGACATGATTTGGAAAGGCACACACCTGTCTATATAAGGTCTCACAGTTGACAGGGCATATCAGAGAAAAAACCAAGCCATGAGATCGAAAGAATTGTCCGTGGAGCTCTGAGACAGGATTGTGTCGAGACACCAGATCTGGGGACGGGTACCAACAAATGTCTGCAGCATAGAAGGTCCCCAAGAACACCGTGGCCTCCATCATTCTTCATTGGACGAAGTTTGGAACCACCAAGACTCTTCCAAGAGCTGGCCGACCGGAATTGGGGGAGAAGGGCTTTTGTCAGGGAGGTGACCAAGAACCTGATGGTAACTGACAGAGCTCCAGAGTTCCTCTGTGGAGATGGGAGAACCTTCCAGAAGGACAACCATCTCTGCAGCACTCTACCAATCAGGCCTTTATGGTAGAGTGGCCAGACGGAAGCCACTTCCGAGTAAACGGCACATGACAGCCCGCTTGGAGTTTGCCAAAAGGCACCTAAAGGACTCTCAGACCAGGAGAAACATGATTCTCTGGTCTGATGAAACCAAGATTGAACTCTTTGGCCGGAATGCCAAGCATCACATCTGGAGGAAACCAGGTACCATCCCTATGATGAAGCGTGGTGGCAGCATCATCTTGTCCCGAAGCCAATTCTGCATTGTCTTGGCTGTGTGCTTAGGGTCGTTGTCCTGTTGGAAAGTGAACCTTCGCCCCAGTCTGAGATGCTGAGTGCTTTGGAGCAGGTTTTCATCAAGGATCTCTCTGTACTTTGCTCCGTTCATCTTTCCCTCAATCCTGACAAGTCCCCCAGTCCCTGCCGCTGAAAAACATCCCCACAGCATGAGTCCCTGAATGTCCTTGAGTGGCTCATCCAGATCCCGGACTTGAACCTGATCAAACATCTCTGGAGAGACCTGAAATTAGCTGTGTAGTGACGCTCCCCATCCAACCTGACAGAGCTTGAGAGGATCTGCAGAGAGGAATGGGAGAAACTCCCCAAATACAGGTGCGCCAAGCTTGTAGCGTAATACCCAAGAAGACTCGAGGCTGTAATCGCTGCCAAAGGTGCTTCAACAAAGTACTGAGTAAAGTGTCTGAATACTGAAATGTGAAATCATTTTTATACATTTGCCAACATTTTTAACCTGTTTTTGTTATTATTGGGTAATGTGTAGATGTGATACATTTTAGAATAAGGTTGTAACCTAAGAAAATGTGGCAAAAGTCAAGGGTCTGAATACTTTCCAAAGGCACTGTATATTCTATAGGTTAAAGTACTCTGGTTGGTTAAAATACTCAGAAAGAATACCAATGTAAAGGTTCTCAAGTTAAGTGCACATGTCCTGTGTAGTGATGCTTTGTGATAAACACAGTACCAGTCAAAAGTTTGGACACCGACTCATTCAAGGGTTTTTCTTTTTCTTTTTTACTATTTTCTACATTGTAGAATAATAGTGAAGACATCAACTATGAAATAACACACGGAAAGTGTTAAACAAATCCAAAATATATTTGAGATTTTTCACTAAGCGCAAACCAAACGGAATGGCGTATCGCTGCAGAGTGCTGTGGTAGCCATGCTGGTTAAGTGTGCCTTTTGAATTCAAAATAAATCAGACAGTGTCACCAGCAAAGCACCCCTACACCATCACACATGGGAACCACACATGCAGAGATCATCCATTAACCTACTCTGCGTCTCACAAAGACACAGTCGTTATAACCAAACATCTCAAATTTGTACTGTGTATATACAGTACATTCGTATAGTATTCAAACCCCTTGACTTTTCACATTTTGTTACATTAGCCTTATTCTAAAATTGATTAAATCATTTTTTCCCCCCCTCCTCAATCTACACACAATACCCCATAATGACAAAGCAAAGACAGGTTTAGAAAAAATTATATCACATTTACATGAGTTCAGACCCTTTTTTCAGTACTTTGTTGAATCACCGTGTGCAGTGATAACTTGAGGCTGTATTCTTGGGTATGACGCTACAAGCTTGGCACACCTGTATTTGGGGAGTTTCTCCCATTCCTCTCTGCAGATCCTCTCAAGCTCTGTCAGGTTGGATGGGAACCTATATATATATATATATATATATATATATATATATATATATTTTGTTTTTGAGTAAGGATGTAATGAAATGTGGCAAAAGTGAAGGGGTTTGAATACTTTTATAGTTGTGTGTGTGTGTGTGTGTGTTATTTATTTATTTTTACTATTTCCTGCGTTGTAGAATAATAGTGAAGACATTAAAACTATGAAATAACTTGTGGTATCATGTAGTAACCAAAAACACAAATCAAAATATATATTTTATATAGCCACCCTTTGCCTTGATGACAGCTTTGCACACTCTTGGCATTCTCTCAACCAGCTTCATGAGATATTCACCAGGAATGCTTTTCAATTAACAGGTGTTTTGTGGAATTTCTTTCCTTGTATATCACTCATTTTAGGGTTAGTCCATGTAGATCACTCATTTTAGGGTTAGTCCATGTAGATCACTCATTTTAGGGTTAGTCCATGTAGATCACTCATTAGAGGGTTAGGGTTAGTCCATGTAGGTCACTCATTTTAGGGTTAGTCCACGTAGATCACTCATTTTAGGGTTAGTCCATGTAGGTCACTCATTTTAGGGTTAGTCCACGTAGGTCACTCATTTTAGGGTTAGTCCATGTAGGTCACTCATTTTAGGGTTAGTCCACGTAGGTCACTCATTTTAGGGTTAGTCCATGTAGGTCACTCATTTTAGGGTTAATCCACGTAGGTCACTCATTTTAGGGTTAGTCCATGTAGGTCACTCATTTTAGGGTTAGTCCATGTAGGTCACTCATTTTAGGGTTAGTCCACGTAGATCACTCATTTTAGGGTTAGTCCATGTAGGTCACTCATTTTAGGGTTAGTCCACGTAGGTCACTCATTTTAGGGTTAGTCCATGTAGGTCACTCATTTTAGGGTTAGTCCATGTAGGTCACTAATTTTAGGGTTAGTCCATGTAGATCACTCATTAGAGGGTTAGGGTTAGTCCACGTAGATCACTCATTTTAGGGTTAGTCCACGTAGATCACTCATTAGAGGGTTAGTGTTAGTCCATGTAGATCACTCATTTTAGGGTTAGAACATGTTGATCACTCATTAGAGGGTTAGTCCACGTAGATCACTCGTTAGGGTTAGTCCACGTAGATCACTCGTTAGGGTTAGTCGACATAGATCTGAGGGTGATTTGAGGGTGATAATATGATTGGAGGACTCTGAGCATCATGTCTCTATGCCTCTCTACTTTTCCTTCTCTCTGTCTTTATCTGTCTCGCTCTCTGTTCTCTCTGTGTCGCTCTCTCTGTCTCTGCCTCTCTCAGTAGGCCTTAGTGCCTGCTGTATTCATCCTAAGCCATTAGGTCCTAGAACACTTTATATTGTCCTATGTAGGTACACACTGTGGCAGGCAGGCTTAATGTGTGCTGAGAATAATCCAGCACCCTGATTCACAGGATAACTAATTAAGTTTTCCGTGCAATACGCACGTACCTTTTAATGTACAGTAGTAAGTCAACAGTAGATAAACATCTGTCTATGACTCACGTTTCCCTGCTTTGAGATGCGAAGATGAGACTGACTGGACCGATAGAAGAGATCAAAGTCTTACATAAAAATACCTGACTCCTATTTATTCAGTTAGATCTCTGTCAGGAAAATGTAGAGAGAGAGATACAGAGAGCGACTCTTCCGCTCTGTCGTTCTAGTGAGGACTACAGACAGGCAAGGGAGACATGATCCCGGTGACCCTACGACCGTGCTGCATGCCCTAGAGCCAGGCTGACCCTACGACCCTGCTGGATGCCCTAGAGCCAGGGTGACCCTACGACCGTGCTGGATGCCCTAGAGCCAGGGTGACCCTACGACCGTGCTGGATGCCCTAGAGCCAGGCTGACCCTACGACCCTGCTGGATGCCCTAGAGCCAGGCTGACCCTACGACCGTGCTGGATGCCCTAGAGCCAGGCTGACCCTACGACCGTGCTGGATGCCCTAGAGCCAGGCTGACCCTACGACCGTGCTGGATGCCCTAGAGCCAGGGTGACCCTACGACCCTGCTGGATGCCCTAGAGCCAGGGTGACCCTACGACCGTGCTGGATGCCCTAGAGCCAGGCTGACCCTACGACCGTGCTGGATGCCCTAGAGCCAGGCTGACCCTACGACCGTGCTGGATGCCCTAGAGCCAGGGTGACCCTACGACCGTGCTGGATGCCCTAGAGCCAGGGTGACCCTACGACCGTGCTGGATGCCCTAGAGCCAGGCTGACCCTACGACCGTGCTGGATGCCCTGGAGCCAGGCTGACCCTACGACCGTGCTGGATGCCCTGGAGCCAGGGTGACCCTACGACCGTGCTGGATGCCCTAGAGCCAGGGTGACCCTACGACCGTGCTGGATGCCCTAGAGCCAGGCTGACCCTACGACCCTGCTGGATGCCCTAGAGCCAGGGCCTCTAGTCCCAGAACTATAGTCTGCTGCATGGGCTAACCAACTCTCTAGACCTCTACTGGGCAGACCTCCTGTTCCTGACATAATGTTACTGTATTTGCACAAGGCCTTGAGTAGACCATATGGTCCTGGATACCTACCCAGAACTCTCCTCTAGACCCAGATCTCTGGTCCCATAAGGCCTTGGGTAGACCATATGGTCCTGGATACCTACCCAGAACTCTCCTCTTGGACCTTTAGAGGTCTGGTCCCATGAGGACTGGGGAGACAGGGGAAGGAACAATCTGTTCCTAATGTTACTAGATCCGCAGCACTATTGCTCTTTTAGAGTTTTTTAAAATTTTAATTTATTTCACCTTTATTTAACCAGGTAGTTCTATATGATGTCATAATACAGGTAGGCAAGTTGAGAACAAGTTCTCATTTACAACTGCGACCTGGCCAAGATAAAGCAGAGCAGTTCGACACATACAACAACACAGAGTTACACATGGAGTAAAACAAACACACAGTCAATAATACAGTAAAAAAAAAAAAAAAATCTATATACAATGTGTGCAAATGAGGCAGGATAAAGAACGTAAGGCAATAAATAGGCCATGGTGGCGAAGTAATTACAATATAGCAAATTTAACACTGGAATGGTAAATGTGCAGTAGATGAATGTGCAAAATAGAAATACTGGGGTGCAAAGGAGCAAGATAAATAAATGAAAACTGTAGGGGATGAGGTAGTTGGTTGGGCTATTAACAGATGGGCTATGTACAGGTACAGTGATCTGTGAGCTGCTCTGACAGCTGGTGCTTAATGATCCTGCGTTAGAACACTGTGTACAATATGCTAGGAATGCAATTCTACCGGAGTTAAATTTGTATACGTTTCTCTACAACTGTTACCCACAAGAAGAAGCTTTTGAGGGCTGTTTGAGACAGAGTCACAGTCATTTCCTACGAGTGGTTGACTCTTCGTAGCTGCTGTTGAAAGATGCCATCTGGCTATGGGGCTAGTTGTCTTCCTGAAGAAACAAGGAAAAGCAACAGCAAAAACCACCAGTCTTGTCTGTCAGTCAGTGTGGTGCTGTTCCCTGCGAGCTGAGTTGAGTGGTAGGTTAAAAGTTAAGACAAGTGTCCGTACACACGCTGTGTGTGTGTGTGTGTGTGTGTGTGCAGCCACTCCTCAGCAGATCACAGTCCCTGTCAGACACGGACAATAAAGATCTGTCATTTACATTATGGGAAGAAGTTTCTCTCCTCTCAGGGGACACACACACACACACCCAGTGGAGGGGTGTTTTTTTTGGTGGTGTAACAAATGAGGACCCAGCTAGGGGAATGATATGCTGACAGTGCACCGTAGGGTGTGGCGGGGTCATGTCTGTGTGTTTGTAGTCTAGTAAAGGAACCTTGGAGGCAGGAAACGCCTGCTGCAGACATCTCAGTCTTATGGGAATGAGGACTACTACCCGGAATATACATTTAGTTTACTCAGCAGTGTGATTGACTACAAGGCTTTTACTTTGGTGATTCCTTGAATACTGAAGCATGGCCAGGAGTACGCAAGGCCCTCTCAGAAGTTAGAGGTTAGAGGACCAGGTTAGAGTTCTGAACGCGCTTTTCATAGGACCAGGTTAGAGTTCTGAACGCTTTTCATAGGACCAGGTTAGAGTTCTGAACACGCTTTTCATAGGACCAGGCCATCCATTATTTGAAAGGAGAGATATAGAGATATTTGTAGAGATATTTGTCTCACACACACACACACACACACACACACCCCTGTGTGCCTATTGTCACAAAGACTGACTCTCTCAGGCAATCTCCCCTCGTCTGATTGCTACTCGGGTTTAGAACGGAAGCCAATATATACCGAACATGGGAGAATTCTTCACAGCACATCCTCTCTAATCAATTCAAGCTGTTATCCTTTAGGAAGAAGGATTCTGCTCTGCCAGGCCGTTGCAGCGTTTACTGGAATACTTTTATAAAAAAAAAAAAAACAACCAATATCATTCATCCATTTACACGGAGAGGCTGTTTTTATTAGTTTTCCTCCCGAAGTTGCAACCGCAGCACACATGGAAATGTCATGTCTGTATGCTGATCTCTTTAGACACAGTGCAGAAAGGTGTGTGTGTGTGTGTGTGTGTGAGTTATTCAATCACACTAAATATGCAGATGTCGTTCAAGTAACTTACAAGCTCCAATATTCATGCAGAGACAAAAATGATTAGAATCCAAGTACGTATTGTAGTGATTCATGATGATTAACATATTTACCATTTTTAACAGTGTAGTATCCTGTTTAGTGCTAGCTCATGTTATTTCCATACCAGAATTGGCAGGCTGCTGCTTGCATTCTGATTTTAGTCGCGTGTGTGTGTGTGTGTGTGTGTGTAGCCCATCATAAGTATGTACTGTGTGTGTGTGTCCTTCATGACCAGTGGATCTAAATCAAATAACATGTTATTGGTCACATACACATGTTTAGCAGATGTAATTGCAGGTGTAGCGAAATGGGTCTAGTACAGTGGTGCTGATGGTAGGACACTGTGCTATCGCTGGCCTCTGCTGCTTTACAGCTGTGTTGTTACGCGTGGATGACACCGGGCTGTTTCCCCGTGGATGACACCGGGCTGATTCCCCGTGGATGACACCGGGCTGTTAACGTGCACGCTTGCTTTGCTGAGATCCATTGAGCTGTAGTGAGTCTACACACACACACACACACACACAGGTCAGCTATGGAGCTGCAGTCTACATAGGTCTGGTTTGCTACACTAAGTCAGTAACACACTTGCTGTCTGGAATGATTGCCGTGTTGTAATCCTGTAGCTAGTCAGTCTGGAGCTGTAGCCAATACACATGTTTGATTCAGACTCGGCACACACTATATACAGACTCAGTCAGAGAAAGAACGGTATCATGAGCAGTGCAGGTCATTTCAGCTGTGTGGAGTACAGAGGAGGCTGGTGGGAGGAGCTATAGGAGGACTGGCTCATTGTAATGGCTGGAACGGAGTCAAATGAGTCAACGATATGGAAACCACATTTTTGACTCTGTTGCATTGATTCAATTCCAGCTAATGCAATGAGCCCATCCTCCTATAGCTCTTCCCACCAGCCTCCACTGGAGTGTCAGTTTTTACAAAGGCGCCAAGCTTAGCTTCCTTCTCCTAACTCTACCCTGCTCTGTCCATTCACACACTCTCTGTGTTGAGTTCATCTCTCTAGTCGGCTGCTCCACCCATTGAACTAATCTAACACGATAAGGTGTCAGGTTGCTAGCTTTCCTGGATCTGCACTCGTCCAAGTACATTCATTCCTCTTGCTCTCTCGCGCTCTTTCTCTCTCTCTCTCTCTCTCTCTCTCTCTCTCGCTCTCTTTCTCTCTCTCTCGTGCTCTCTCTCTCTCTCGTGCTCTCTCTCTCTCTCGCTCTCTTTCTCTCTCTCGCTCTCTTTCTCTCTCTCGCGCTCGCTCTCTTTCTCTCTCGCTCTGTGCTGTCTATCTCCAACCTTCTACTTTCTTTCTGTATGGTGTTATTCTACTTAAATGACTGCCTTCACACAAAGGTGTTAGCACGGCTGGGTTTCCTCGGGTTTCTTCCTCAGCAGATATGTCAGCTGAAATGTTATCCATCCTGTGACGCTACACACACACACACACACACACACACACACACACACACACACACCATCACAACACTCTGTTACGGAGCCCTGAGTCTGGTTAATATGGAGTGGGAGGAGAGGCATACAGTAATGTCATTAGAAAATAATGGTTGATATTTTTGGGGAATTAGTCCAGTTGTAGCCTTTCTGTTACAGCAGAGCCACAGTTCATATGATCAACCACTTTGGAAATAAGTGTTTTAGTTAATACCATTTAATCTGATCAGCTACCCATGATGCTGATGTATGTTATATACCCAAACATCCAATCTAATCCATATCATTACCTCAACAACACAGACAGCTCTCTGCCTTCTGGAGGGAGGAAGGTGGAAAGGAAGTCTGTGGATCGGCAGCTAAATCTGGGTCACACTATCAACTCCTAACAAATCCTAGTAGGAATCTTTATCTTTGTGTGGGTTTAAGGATGATTGCCTTTTATTGTGCTTTTCCCAGCAGCATCCACATAATGCTATAATTCAGAGATGAGTGTTTTCAGGCTGTGAAGCTAATGATGGAAGTGCTCATACTAATCTGTGACAGTTTTTATCTCAGAAACAACACGTGAATCGGCTCAAAGGCAGCTACATTTTGAGGATTGTGTGTGTGACATGTTCCCCTTGGTAACTATCGTGTCTTCCCCAGCCACATCGTGTAACCTAAAGTTATGTAACCTAAAATGTATATAACCTAAAGTTTATGCTTCACCGTCCCATTCGCCTTGCTAGCGTTCTCAGAGTGCGCTAGTTAGTGTAACTGGATGGTTTTGTACTTGCTTACAACTCTCCCGTCTAGACCAAGAGGACATCCTCAACGGTGTGTAGAGGCGACCTTTTGGCTCACAGGTCTCAGGCAGGGCTATCTCTTCTTAAGAGTGTGATTCTAACCTATATAACACATAGCTAGCATAGCTACATTATTACCCTATGTTGTACTGTCTTGTTACAACTGTGGACTGTTAGCAGCAGTGCCAATGCAGAAAATTCTCTCTGTCCCGTCACCATTTAAATCATGAGCCTTCAAGAAGCGTCCACGCCTGTGCTGCGCATGCCTAAATGAGTTTGTCTGAATTATTAGTTTTTTATTTTTTTATTTTTTTGTCTGCTCCCAATTGTTTTCTAATCATGAAGTTGATTTGCAAAGGAAATTACTGGAGTTATTGTCCTGTTACTCATGCAGAGTGTCGTGCCTCTGAACAGCTGAGTTGTCACATAATCACACTTTGCTCAAAGGGTTTGTGACAAGATGATTTGTCAACACTTTCTCTAGGAATAATAGCATTTTTTTTTTACGTACATCTGGGAATTTGAGAGGTGTTAAGTTCCCCTATCCCTCAGCTTCATACCGAAACAAGTGTCGGGGCTGCCATTTTGCTGAAAAACAATTGTAGCTTTAAGTGTCAGCCCAAATCATTATCAGATATTACGTTCCTTTTCAGTCAATGGGTTTGTGACTTGATGATTTACCTAAGAAGAAAAGTTTCACACCATAAATTGTCGTCAAGTCTGGTTACATCAAATGTTATTTGTCACATGCGCCGAATACAACAGGTGTAGACCTTGCAGTGAGATGCTTACTTACAAGACCTTAACCAACAATGCAGTTTTAATAAAATACCCCCCCCAAAAAAGTAAGAGATAAGAATAACAAATAATTAAAAAGCAGCAGTAAATAACAATAGCGGGGCTATATACAGGGGGTACTGGTACAGAGTCAATGTGGAGGCTATATACAGGGGGTACTGGTACAGAGTCAATGTGGAGACTATATACAGGGGGTACCGGTACAGAGTCAATGTGGAGACTATATACAGGGGGTACCGGTACAGAGTCAATGTGGAGGCTATATACAGGGGGTACTGGTACAGAGTCAATGTGGAGGCTATATACAGGGGGTACCGGTACAGAGTCAATGTGGAGGCTATATACAGGGGGTACCTGCACAGAGTCAATGTGGAGACTATATACAGGGGGTACCGGTACAGAGTCAATGTGGAGGCTATATACAGGGGGTACCGGTACAGAGTCAATGTGTCAATGTGCGGGGGTACCGGTGTCGAGGTAATTGAGATAATATGTGCATGTAGGTAGAGTTATTAAAGTGGCTGTGCATAGATAATAACAGAGTAGCAGCAACGTGGGGGGGAGGGATGCAAATAGTTTGGGTAGCCATTTGATTAGCTGTTCAGGAGTCTTATGGCTTGGGGGTAGAAGCTGTTTAGAAGCCTCTTGGACCTAGACTTGGCGCTCTGGTACCGCTAGCCATGCTAGCAGAGAGAACAGTCTATGACTAGGGTGGCTGGAGTCTGACAATTTTTGGGGCCTTCCTCTGACACCGCCTGGTATAGAGGTCCTGGATGGCAGAAAGCTTGGCCCCAGTGATGTACTGGGCCGTTCGCACTACCCTCTGTGATTTAGCCTCTTCCGTCTTCTAATTGTAGTCAGCACTCACTCCTGTCATCATAAAGTGCTTTGAGAGACTAGTCAAGGATCATATCACCTCTGTGGTGAAGGTAGGAAACAACACCTCTACTTCACTGGGGCCCCACATGGGTGCGTGCTCAGCCCCCTCCTGTACTCCCTGTTCACCCATGACTCCGTGGCCACGCACGCCTCCAACTCAATTATCAAGTTTGCAGACGACACAACAGTGGTAGGCCTGATTACCAACCATGACGAGACCGCCTACAGGGAAGAGGTAATGGCCCTCGGAGTGTGGTGCCAGGAAAATAACGTCAACAAAACAAAGGAGTTGATCATGGACTTCAGGAATCAGTAGAAGGAGCATCCCCCCCCCCCCATCCACATCGACGACACCGCAGTGGAGAAGGTGCAAAGCTTCAAGTTCCTCGGCGTACACATCACTGACAATCTGAAATGGTCCACCCACACAGACCGTGTGGGCGCAACATCACCTCTTCAACCTCAGGAGGCTGAAGAAAGACCCTCAAACTTTTACAGATGCACTATTGAGAGCATCCTGTCGGGCTGTATCACCGCCTGGTACGGATCACCGGGGGGCACACTGCCTGCCCTCCAGGACACCTACAGCACCCAATTTCACAGGAAGGCCAAGAAAGATCAAGGACAACAACCACCCGAGCCACTGCCTGTTCACCCCGCTATCATCCAGAAGGCGAGTTCAGTACAGGTGCATCAAAGCTGGGACAGAGAGAAAGAAGCTTTTATCTCAAGGCCATCAGACTGTTAAATAGCCATCACTAGCACAGAGGCTGCTGCCCTGTACATAGACTTGAAATCTCTGGCCACTTTAATAATGGAACACTAGTCACTTTAATGTTTACATGTATTGTATTTTCAAATTACATTTTATTTAACCAGGAAGGGCTCATTGAGATTTAAAATCTCTTTTTCAAGATCGTCCTGGCCAAGATAGGCAGCACCAAGTCATTACAGACAGACAGACATAAAAAAACTAAACGTCATGTAGTAAAAAAATATAGAATTCACAAGAGTATAACAAAATCATGAAACAACAAGTTAAAGACATTGACAGGTCAGGGAATCAGTCTCAAGATCCTTCATCAGTGATTTAAAAACCCCAATCGGGACAAGTTCTTCCAGTTTAAAAGTATTTTGTAAGGCGTTCCAAGACGATGGCGCAGAGTACATGAAAGCCCTTTTACCAAATTCAGTTTGGACATTTAATTTAAACATTTTTTTTTTTAAATTTCACCTTTATTTACAAAGGTAGGCAAGTTGAGAACAAGTTCTCATTTACAACTGCTACCTGGCCAAGATAAAGCAAAGCAGTTTGATACATACAACAACACAGAGTTACACATGGAGTAAAACAAACATACAGTAGAAAAAACAAATCTATATACAAAGAGTGCAAATGAGGTAAGATAAGGCAAGGTAAGGCAATAAATAGGCCATGGTGGCAAAGTAATTACAATATAGCATATAAACACGAATGGTAGATGTGCAGTAGATGAATGTGCAATGTAGAAAAACTGGGGTGCAAAGGAACAAGATAAATAAATAAATGAATACGGTAGGGGATGAGGTAGTTGGTTGGGCTATTTACAGATGGGCTATAAACAGGTGCAGGGGTCAGTGAACTGCTCTGACAGCTGGTGCTTAAAGCTGGTGAGGGAGATAAGTGTCTCCAGTTTGAGATTTTTGTAGTTTGTTCCAGTCATTGGCAGCAGAGAACTGGAAGGAGAGTCGGCCAAAGGAGGAATTGGCTTTGGGGGTGACCAGTGAGATATACCTGCTGGAGCGCGTGCTACAGGTTGGTGCTGCTAAGGTGACCAGCGAGCTAAGGCGGGACTTTACCTAGCAGGGACTTGTAGATGACCAGGAGCCAGTGGGTATGGCGACGAGTGTAAAGCGAGGGCCAGCCAACGAGAGCGTACAGGTCGCAGTGGTGGGTGGTATATGGGGCTTTGGTGACAAAACGGATGGGACTGTGATAGACTGCATCCAATTTGTCGAGTAGAGTATTGGAGGCTATTTTGTAAATGACATCACTGAAGTCGAGGATCAGTAGGCTGGTCAGTTTTACGAGGGTATGTTTGGCAGCATGAGTGAAGGATGCTTTGTTGCGAAATAGGAAGCCAATTCTAGATTTAATTTTAGATTGGAGATGTTTTGATGTGAGTCTAGAAGGAGAGTTTACAGTCTAACCAGACACCTAGGTATTTGTAGTTGTCCACATAATCTAAGACAGAACCGTCCAGAGTAGTGATGCTGGACGGGGGGACAGGTGCGGGCAGCGATCGGTTGAAGTGCATGCATTTAGTTTTACTTGCGTTTAAGAGCAGTTGTAGGCCACGGAAAGAGAGTTGTATGGCATTGAAGCTCGTCTGGAGGTTAGTTAACACAGTGTCCAAAGAGGGACCAGAAGTATACAGAATGGTGTCGTCTGCGTAGAGGTGAATCAGAGACTCACCTGCAGCAATAGCGACATCATTTAGCGTATACAGAGAAGAGAGTCTGCCCAAGAATTGAACCCTGTGGCACCCCCATAGAGACTGCCAGAGGCCCGGACAACAGGCCCTCTGATTTGACACACTGAACTCTATCGGAGAAGTAGTTGGTGAACCATGCGAGGCAATCATTTGAGAAACCAAGGATGTGGTGATTGACAGAGTCGAAAGCCTTGGCCAGATCAATGAAAATGGCTGCACAGTAATGTCTCTTATTGATGGCAGTTATGATGTCGTTTAGGACCTTGAGCGTGGCTGAGGTGCACCCATGACCAGCCCTGAAACCAGATTGCATAGCGGAGAAGGTACGGTGGGATTCTAAATGGTCGGTAATTTGTTTGTTAACTTGGCTTTCAAAGACCTTAGAAAGGCAGGGTAGGATGGATATAGGTCTGTAGCAGTTTGGGTCAAGAGTGTCTCCCTCTTTGAAGAGGGGGATGACCGCAGCTGCTTTCCAGTCTTTGGGAATCTCAGACGTCACGAAAGAGAGTTTGAATAGGCTAGTAATAGGGGTTGCAACAATTTCGGCAGATAATTTTAAAAAGAAAGGGTCCAGATTGTCTAGCCCGGGTAATTTGTAGGGGTCCAGATTTCGCAGCTCTTTCAGAACATCAGCTAACTGGATTTGGGAAAAGGAGAAATGGGGGAGGCTTTGGCGAGTTACTGAGGGGGGTGTAGGGCTGTAGACCGGGGTATGGGTAGCCAGGTGGAAAGCATGGCCAGCCATAGAAAAATGCTTATTGAAATTCTCAATTATTGTGGGTTTATCGGTGGTGACAGCGTTTCCTATCCTCAATGCAGTGGGCAGCTGGGAGGAGGTGCTCTTATTCTCCATGGACTTAACAGTGTCCCAGAACTTTTTTGAGTTTGTGTTACAGGAGGCAAATTTCTGCTTGAAAAAGCTAGCCTTGGCTTTCCTAACTGCCAGTGTATATTGGTTCCTGACTTCCCTGAAAAGTTGCATATCACGGGGGCTGTTCGATGCTAATGCAGAACGCCATAGGATGTTTTGTGCTGGTCAAGGGCAGTCAGGTCTGGAGAGAACCAAGGGCTATATCTGTTCCTGGTTCTACATTTCTTGAATGGGGCATGCTTATTTAAGATGGTGAGGAAGGCACTTTTAAAGAACAACCAGGCATCCTCTACTGACGGTATGAGATCAATATCCTTCCTGGATACCCGGGCCTAGTCGATTAGAAAGGCCTGCTCGCTGAAGTGTTTTAGGGAGCGTTTGACAGTGATGAGGGGTGGTCGTTTGACCGCAAACCCATTTATGGATGCAGGCAATGAGGCGGTGATCGCTGAGATCTTGGTTCAAAACAGCAGGGGTGTATTTGGAGGGCAAGTTAGTTAAGATGACATCTATGAGGGTGCCCGTGTTTACGGCTTTGGGATTGTACCTAGTAGGTTCAATTATGATTTGTGTGAGGTTTAGGGCATCAAGCATAGATTGTAGGATGGCCAGGGTGTTAAGCATGTCCCAGTTTAGGTCACCTAGCAGCACGAACTCTGAAGATAGATGGGGGGCAATCAGTTCACATATGGTGTCCAGAGCACAGCTGGGGGCAGAGGGTGGTCTATAGCAAGTGGCAACAGTGAGAGACTTGTTTCTAGAAAGGCGGATTTTTA
Organism: Brachymystax lenok tsinlingensis; assembly: GCA_030435695.1. Lineage (NCBI taxonomy): Eukaryota > Metazoa > Chordata > Actinopteri > Salmoniformes > Salmonidae > Brachymystax > Brachymystax lenok. Next base: position 6,470,490 of record CM059797.1, read on the forward strand.
AAAGTAAAAGTTCATTGTTTGGGTACAGACCTGGATAGTAAGACAGAACTCTGCAGGCTATCTCTGCAGTAGATAGCAACACCGCTCCCTTTGGCCGTTCTATCTTGTCTGAAAATGTTGTAGTTAGGGATGGAAATTTCGGCGTTATTGGTGGTCTTTCTAAGCCAGGATTCAGACACGGCTAGGACATCCGGGTTGAGTGTGCTAGGGCAGTGAATAAAACAAACTTAGAGAGGAGGCTTCTAATGTTGACATGCATGAAACCAAGGCTTTTACGGTTGCAGAAGTCAACAAATGAGAGCGCCTGGGGAATAGGAATGGAGCTAGGCACTGCAGGGCCTGGATTAACCTCTATATCACCAGAGGAGGAGTAGGATAAGGGTACGGCTAAAGGCTATAATGACTGGTCGTCTAGGACGTCCTGAACAGAGAGTAAAAATAACAGGTTTCAGGGGGTGATAAAATAGATTAAAGGCATAATGTACAGACAAAGGTATGGTAGGACGTAAATACAGTGGAGGTAAACCTAGGCATTGAGTGGTGATGAAAGAGATATTGTCTCTAGAAACATTTAAACCAGGTGATGTCATCGCATGTGTGGGTGGTGGAACTGAAGGGTTGGATAAGGTATATTGAGCAGGGCTAGAGGCTCTACTGTGAAATAAGACAATAAACACTAACCAGAACAGCAATGGACAAGGCATATTGACATTGAGGAGAGGCATGCTTAGCCGAGTGATCATAAGGGTTCAATTAGTAGTGAGGCTGGTTGGGGACACGGCGATTCAGACAGCTAGCCGGGGGTAGCAACCTAGCAAAGGCTAGCATGCCGGCTAGCAAAGACGGAGGAAGTCTGTTTATAGCCTCCTCGTGCGTTTCCGTCAGTAGACCAGTCGTGATGGGTTAGTGGGGTTCCGTGTGGTGAAGGGGACCAGGCCAATTGGCAAAATAGGTAATAGTGGCCCAAGAAATTGTCCGTTGGACCTGTTTAGCTAGCAGCCAATATGCTCTAGTTAGCAGGATAAAGTCCAGCGAAGAAGAGAGTACCCACCACATTGCTGAACAATAAAAATGCCCAAATAAAATGGTATTAACCCAAAATGGCTTTGTAAATAAAAGTATACCAGTGACTGAGCCCTTGAGTGAAGCCAGCCAACCCTGGTATACAAAGTGCAGTGGTGTGTAAGGGTTTTGCAGTTTAAAATAAATCTCAAAGCTCCATGGTGAAGGGTGTCAATTGATCTCAAACACTGAGTGGAAGCATTCATATATAAAATATCCCCATAGTCTATTAAAGGCATTCATATATAAAATATCCCCATAGTCTAGTAAAGACATTCATATATAAAATATCCCCATAGTCTAGTAAAGACATTCATATATAAAATATCCCCATAGTCTAGTAAAGACATTCATATATAAAATATCCCCATAGTCTAGTAAAGGCATTCATATATCAAATATCCCCATAGTCTAGTATAGACATTCATATATAAAATATCCCCATAGTCTAGTAAAGACATTCATATATAAAATATCTCCATAGTCTAGTAAAGGCATTCATATATAAAATATCCCCATAGTCTAGTAAAGACATTCATATATAAAATATCCCCATAGTCTAGTATAGGCATAAATGTAGCTGATACTAGCCGCCTCCTGGCTTCAAAAGAAAAACTAAAATAAAATCCCAGCTTCAGTTTTTTTTTTTGTAAGTTGGTGAATATGCAATTTAAAAGAGGTCATCATCAATTAAAATTCCAAGATATTTATGAGGTTCCAGCCTCAATCTCATTGCCCTGACAGGTAACAATAGGTGAACGGTTCAGAGGTCTATTTCTTGCTTTAGAAAACACCATTAGTTTTGTCAGTATTGAGGATAAGCTTCAATTGACACAAGGTATGTTGAACAGTATAAAAAGCAGTTTGCAAGTTCTGGAAAGCTTTTGCGAGCAACAAGGCACAACAATAAATAACAGTATCATCAGCATAAAAGTGAAGTTATGCATTTTGCACATTTTTGTCTAAATTATTTATATAAATAGTGAAATAAGAGGAGACTAAGTATAGAGCTCTGGGGCACACCATTTTAGACAGACAATTTAACAGACATGAGCATTACTCATCTCATATGTGAATACTGTATTCTACTGTATCTATGTCGCTCTGACATCCATATATTTATATATCACATTCCTTTACTTTAGATTTGCGTGTATTGTTGTGGAATTGTAAGATATTTCTGCACTGTCGGAGCTAGAAACACAAGCATTTCGATACACCTCGCAGTAACATCTGCTAAACACGTGATTTGAGTAGTGAACATGGTATCCCAGAACAGAAGGAGTACAGCCAGCGTTGTGCAGCTGCTTCTGGGCTGCTGTCTGTCAGGATGACTCCTGTCACACTATGGTGGCTTAGGATCACGGTCTCCCAGCCTCTTGCCTGACTCTTCTCCTCTTCCTTCTCCTCAAGCATCCTCATCTTTCTCCTTGTTTTCCTCAAACCTACTCCTCACCATCAACTCTCTCCTCTTTCGCTCCCTCTTAACAAAAATGTTGACGCCTTTGGTAAGACAACCAAATTGGCATATTTGTCGAATAGTGTCTCAAGTTTTCTTCCATTTAACTTTCTGTCCATTTTTGAATTGATATTTTATCTAAATATTATACTACATCCATAGTGAAGTTAAAATAATTACAAACATTAACTTATGTTAAAGCAATTTGCATTAATTAAGAAAGCTAATCTTGCCATGACAATGTAATTCTGCAGTCAATTATAAAGTATGATAGTCAGCCTTATCCACACTGGATGCAGCACTGAATTAAATTATTTTACTAAATAAATGACTCAACAACTCTCTCTATTTTCCATTAAGGTAAAAGACAATGACTGACTGTGGCAGGGACAGAGGACATGAAAGAATGTAATTTAATTAGGCTTAATTTTTTTATAATATAGCAGTTTACCTCCTGCCGCTATTCACGTTTTATGTTGTGTACTTAGATGTATGAATTGCTGTGATTTATATGGAAATATAATGAAGTAACATTGTAGGAAACATTAAGGAACCTCAGTGTTGTGTTTATGGTCCAGTCTTGTCCAATCAGTGCAGATGAAGGGGAGGATACTAGGAGAGGACGGATTTTAGAGAAATGGAGACACTGTTAAAATGAAGTGCTTTGTAACACAAACTAGTGGCTACTGAGCTTCCGCCACCTTAAAGGTGATGAAACCTTAACTTTGCTGGAGTATTGAAACATGGTTGTGAGGGTATTGGGACAGATTGAAAGAGTTCGGTAACATGGTGTGTTGTAAAACCAACAATCAAAGTTGTGCAACACCTTGCCAGAGACTTGGAACACTAACTGGAAATGGTTGAAAACGCTGACGGTGTCCCAGATCCCTTCTCCCTTTTGGTGGTGTTTCATCTCTAAAGTGTCTCATCACTGACGGCGTTTTTTAAATAATTTATCTGTCTTTAACAGTTTTTGAACATTTTATATTGAGAATAGTTGTGCCATTTTCTGATTATTTGCAAGAATTTGAAGCTTCAAAAATCATGCTTTGAAGAAGTAATTTTGTACTCATTCTGTAGAAATGTATTAATTTGTTTTCACAACTATCATTTTATGTCCTTTTACTTGAGCGTTATACTGGTACAGTTGACCTTTTGGAATTACTGACGAGAATAAACACCATATAAATTACTGTACAACTGCCTAGTTAAAGAACTGTTCAATTTATAAAATATACTGTTCAATAAGAGGAGATGTTGTCATGTACAGTATTTGGAAACACCAGGAGAATGGGGTATAATTTGGCCATTCAAAGATCTTTTAAAGGTATTTATCATTTACATATTCTTCAAAATCAACTGAAATATTAGGGCCTGGATGGTACCAGGCTGGGACGATACTCATTAGTGTGGCGTCATAGTATACGTGTGTGTTTTTCCTGCAAGGATGACAAATAGCAAATAATAACAAGCATTAATGCTACCTAGATGAAGGCATAATTAGGTTCTCATGCTAAAATATACATTTGCATTGTGAAATATACAATTGTTAAACATCAATAGCAAAATGCAGACGTGATTTTTAAGCTATGCAAATATAGCAACAAGATAATATGGATTGTCTAAAGTAGGATGCAATAGCGGTGAGGTAAGCTGCTTTTAGCAACGCTAATATTAACACACGGGAATAGTCCGCTGCAAGCCAAAAGGGAATAGTCCGCTGCAAGCCAAAAGGGAATAGTCGGCTGCAAGCCAAAAGGGAATAGTCGGCTGCAAGCCAAAAGGGAATAGTCGGCTGCAAGCCAAAAGGGAATAGTCGGCTGCAAGCCGATAGGGAATAGTCGGCTGCAAGCCGATAGGGAATAGTCGGCTGCAAGCCGATAGGGAATAGTCCGCTGCAAGCCAAAAGGAATAGGGAATAGTCCGCTGCAAGCCAAAAGGAATAGGGAATAGTCCGCTGCAAGCCAAAAGGAATAGGGAATAGTCCGCTGCAAGCCAAAAGGAATAGGGAATAGTCCGCTGCAAGCCAAAAGGAATAGGGAATAGTCCGCTGCAAGCCAAAAGGAATAGGGAATAGTCCGCTGCAAGCCAAAGCGAATAGGGAATAGTCCGCTGCAAGCCAAAGGAATAGGGAATAGTCCGCTGCAAGCCAAAAGGAATAGGGAATAGTCCGCTGCAAGCCAAAAGGAATAGGGAATAGTCCGCTGCAAGCCAATAGGGAATAGTCCGCTGCAAGCCAATAGGGAATAGTCCGCTGCAAGCCAATAGGGAATAGTCCGCTGCAAGCCAAAAGGAATAGGGAATAGTCCGCTGCAAGCCAATAGGGAATAGTCTGCTGCAAGCCAAAAGGAATAGGGAATAGTCCGCTGCAAGCCAATAGGGAATAGTCTGCTGCAAGCCAAAAGGAATAGGGAATAGTCCGCTGCAAGCCGATAGGGAATAGTCCGCTGCAAGCCGATAGGGAATAGTCCGCTGCAAGCCGATAGGGAATAGTCCGCTGCAAGCCAAAAGGAATAGGGAATAGTCCGCTGCAAGCCAAAAGGAATAGGGAATAGTCCGCTGCAAGCCAAAAGGAATAGGGAATAGTCCGCTGCAAGCCAATAGGGAATAGTCCGCTGCAAGCCAATAGGGAATAGTCCGCTGCAAGCCAATAGGGAATAGTCCGCTGCAAGCCAATAGGGAATAGTCCGCTGCAAGCCAATAGGGAATAGTCCGCTGCAAGCCAATAGGGAATAGTCCGCTGCAAGCCAATAGGGAATAGTCCGCTGCAAGCCAATAGGGAATAGTCCGCTGCAAGCCAATAGGGAATAGTCCGCTGCAAGCCAATAGGGAATAGTCCGCTGCAAGCCAAAGGGAATAGTTCGCTGCAAGCCAATAGGAATAGTCCGCTGCAAGCCAATAGGGAATAGTCCGCTGCAAGCCAATAGGGAATAGTCCGCTGCAAGCCAATAGGGAATAGTCCGCTGCAAGCCAATAGGGAATAGTCCGCTGCAAGCCAAAAGTTAAATACAATAAAAAAATGTATTTCAACTCCCTCTTCGCTTGTCCATAGGGTTGAGGTCTATATGGAGGGGGTAGATTTATACACAAAAAAAATAATAATCTAATAGAACAAAACAAAGACTTTCCAAACGACCCACTTCTTTCCCGCTTACCTCATGTCAAAATAAGTCCTGCACGTACGCCATACCTGCACAAAAAAAAAAGCAAGACATGAAATTGAAACCCATTTTATTGCATGAGAGACAGTCTGCCAAAACGTGTTTTAAATGCCTTTTACAAGCACTGAAACGCCTACCAGTATTTTTCACAACTCTTTAAAAACACAATGATTCAGATTTGAAGAACCACGTTAGGTGTTTCAGAGTTCTTCAATTTTGTTGTTTTGAAATCCATTCAGTGGATCATAACACTTACATTCAATGTAGTGAAACACCCTTCCAAACACCAGATCTCCGCTCATGTGACCTGTTCATGGTTTCATGTTGTAGATAGCAGAGGCTTTTCTCCACATACTGCATGTTCATGTTTACTGTCAGCTTTGCTGCATTCTCTTTGCTCAGAAGTTTGTAGAGCTATTTTCAGTGTAGAAGGTGTTACTGCTTGTCCCCCAGTTGACCTGGGAGGATAGCCTGCTTGTCCCCCCAGTTGACCTGGGAGGATAGCCTGCTTGTCCCCCCAGTTGACCTGGGAGGATAGCTTTCTTATTTAATTTGTGCCCTGACATTCTAACAGTGATCTGTAATACGGAACCTTGCTAGAAGTGACCTACCACAATACAACACCGAAGACTCAACAATAACTTGGTCTGACACACACTTCTCTCTCTCTCAGCACATCTTATTAATTCCTCTCTCCCTTCTCTCTCTCTCTCCCAGCACATCTTACTCCTTTCATTCAATGCAAATGTATTTCACTTGATAAAACCTGTCTTGACCCTGCGAGAGCTACCACAACTCAGGTGACTCAACAACAATAACATGGTCTGACAGCTATTCCAGTGTTCTCTCTCTCTCTCTCAGGCTCTCTCTCGCTCTCTCTCTCAGGCTCTCTCTCTCGCTCTGGCTCTCTCGCGCTCTCTCTCTGGCTCAGGCTCTCTCTCTCTCTCTCTCTGGCTCAGGCTCTCTCTCTCTCTGGCTCTCTCTCTGGCTCTCTCTCTGGCTCTCTCTCTGGCTCTCTCTCTCTCTCTGGCTCTGTCTCTCTCTCTGGCTCTCTCTTGACATATTACTCATTTCACTACAGAATTGAGCCATTCTCCATCTCTCAATGTGTGTGTTACCCTCTTGCTGATGTTTGCAGCCTGGTCAGTCAGTGTGCTTGAGGCCTGTTGTCACTGGCTGTCAACCCCATCAGAGTGGATGTTAAGTGGGGAAGACAAGCAGCCAGCTCCCCTGTCTCACCCAGCTGCCGAGGAATTAAGAGGCTTCGCAGAGCCCCCTCAGACTGGCTTCTGTACAGAGAAATACAAGGCATTAGATTTGAATGCTTTAATGATATGATGACTGTCTCTATTTGAGCAGCCTATCAAACCACCCTATCAAAATGTTATTGGTCGCATCACATACACACACATATATATATATATATATAGCAGATGTTATTGCGGGTGTAGCGAAATGCTTGTCTATAAACCAGCCTAGACGATGCAAACACAGTGATGCGTATAACTGAAATGGACCTGTGTGACTGATGCTGTGTACAGGGGAGATCAGTAGGAGGCAGGTCTTGCGTAACATCCTCAGTTCATTAGTTATCTAATGAACTGTCTTGTCAGTGTGTGTGTTTTCATGCCTCGGCCTCCTTCCTCTCATCTGGTTAGCAGGCTAGCATAGCGGCTTGTTTGGACTGAATGCTTCAAATGGGGAAATGACAAAAGGTGTAAAGCGTTGGAATCGTCTTGTGCACTGTGTCGGTCCCGGGTCGCTTGTGACATCATCTTCTTTGATGATGTCACAAGGCAGACTATTGTCTGATTTTGGGTTGATGGGACTTAATGAAGACGTTCCAGGAACGTGTACCACTTGGAGAAATCAGGATGTGTTTAAAAAAAAAAAAAGTGCGGAAACAAATGAACGAGTAGCCAAGGCAATGAGGACGAATGAGTGATGCAGTGCTGCTGCCAAGCAAACGGGTCAGGACTGTGCCAACCAAACCACAGACGGTACAATCATCTTTTCCAGCCTAGCGATGTCCAGACAGTTTTAATACAGCTGGGAACTGCTCACTACTCTCCATCATCCTGCCATTTTTACTGAGCCAATTTTCTATAATATAGCAGATTTAGAATCGGCTTGGATTTGGATTCAACTCTCAAAATAATGAACTATAGTAGCCTTCACTTCACCGGTCACACAATGCCCTGAACGATGTGGTAGCCTTAACTGAGTGCTGAATATCCTCCTGCCTGTCTGAATATCCTCCTGCCTGTCTGAATATCCACCTGCCTGTCTGAATATCCACCTGCCTGTCTGAATATCCACCTGCCTGTCTGAATATCCTCCTGCCTGTCTGAATATCCTCCTGCCTGTCTGAATAGCCTCCTGCCTGTCTGAATATAGGTAGCAGGTAGCCTGGTGGTTAGAGCGTTGGACTTGTAACCGGAGGGTTGCAAGTTCGAATCCCCAAGCTGACAAGGAAAAAAATCGGTCATTCTGCCCCTGAACAAGGCAGTTAACCCACTGTTCCCGGGCGCCAAGACGTGGATGTCGATTAAGGCAGCCCCCCGCACCTCTCTGATTCAGAGGGGTTGGGTTAAATGCGGAAGACACATTTCGGTTGAAGGCATTTGGTTGTACAACTGACTAATAATGGTGACTTTGACTTTGATATCCTCCTGCCTGTCTGAATATCCTCCTGCCTGTCTGAATATCCCTGTGCATGCCTACCTGCTAGACCTGGATTCAAATACTAATTTCAAATACCGTAGAGCGGATTCTGTTTCTCGAGGATTAGTCTCTGAAATGTCTACGACAATGCCTGAGCATTAGAGAAAGACCCCCACCGGACGATTCAGAACATGAAGAATAATATGTGTCTTGGTAAATTATTTATTTTGTAACATAAGCAATTGAAATTTCATCACCCAAAACACAGTTGATCATCAACGTCTAATATCTAATGCAGAAAGGATGGTGATGATGAGGATTGTGACTTCATCCATTATGTATGGGCTTTATGATAACCAACTGACAGGACACGGAAACACACGCATGAATAGTACTATTCAATAGTAAACTCGGCAAAAAAAGAAACGTCCCTTTTTCAGTACCCTGTCTTTCAAAGATAATCTGTAAAAATCCAAAATAACTTCACAGATCTACATTGTAAAGGGTTTAAACACTGTTTCCCATGCTTGTTCAATGAACCATAAACAATTAACGAACATGCACCTGTGGAATGGTCGTTAATTGCCTACCGTCTGTAAGCGGTCCGTGTCTTAAGGTCACAGTTATGAAAACTTAGGACACTAAAGAGGCCTTTCTACTGACTCTGAAAAACACCAAAAGAAAGATGGCCATGGTCCCTGCTCATCTGCGTGAACGTGCCTTAGGCATGCTGCAAGGAGGCATGAGGACTGCAGATGTGGCCAGGGAAATAAATTGCAATGTCCGTATTGTGAGACGCCTAAGACCGCGCTACAGGGAGACCGGACGGACAGCTGATCGTCCTTGCAGTGGCAGACCACGTGTAACAACACCTGCACAGGATCGGTACATCCGAACATCACCCCTGTGGGACAGGTACAGGATGGCAACAACAACTGCCCGAGTTACACCAGGATGCACAATCCCTCCATCAGTGCTCAGACTGTCCGCAATAGGCTGAGAGAGGCTGGACTGAGGGCTTGTAGGTCTGTTGTAAGGCAGGTCCTCACCAGACATCACCGGCAACAACGTAGCCTATGGACATAAACCCACCGTCGCTGGACCAGACAGGACTGGCAAAAAGTGCTCTTTACTGACGAGTCACGGTTTTGTCTCACCAGGGGTGATGGTCGGATTCGCGTTTATCGTCGAAGGAATGAGCGTTACACCGAGGCCTGTACTCTGGAGCGGGATTGATTTGGAGGTGGAGGGTCCGTCGTGGTCTGGGGCGGTGTGTAACAGCATCATCGGGCTGAGCTGGTTGTCATTGCAGGCAATCTCATCGCTGTGCGCTACAGGGAAGACATCCTCCTCCCTCATGTGGTGCCCTTCCTGCAGGCTCATCCTGACATGACCCTCCAGCATGACAATGCCACCAGCCATACTGCTCGTTCTGTGTGTGATTTCCTGTTGGACAGGAATGTCAGTGTTCTGCCATGGCCAGCGAAGAGCCCGGATCTCAATCCCATTGAGCACGTCTGGGACCTGTTGGATCAAAGGGTGAGGGCTAGGGCCATTCCCCCCCAGAAATTATATTGCTCCCATGTTGCTTAGTGCACATATTAATGAGTCGTAATCACGCATGACTCTTTGCGAACGAGTGGAATCATGAACCGTGTTTGTTCGTTACGTTTGCCTGCGTCTCGCAGACTTGCCTCCTGGATTCTCAACACATCCACCTCTCTGAGTCGGCTCACTAGAGACGTAGACAAAAATAGAGGCGCTGCTGACGGTGTGTTTGCGAGATGCCGGACCAAAAGCAATTTTAAAACCGTCCCGTGACTCCTGCCATCACTACAGACATCCCCCTAAACAAACAAATAAAAAAAAACGCTCTTGAAGAATGAGTGCACAACTGGTAGTGCTTGTAGCTGTCAGTCAGTCAGGTGGCTAGCTGCCGGCAGAGACTTTTATTGCTGTAAAGTTGAAGGGCTCTGGCTAGCATTACTTAGCCAGCTAGAAGCATGAAGTGAGACGCTAACCTTAAATGGAGCCTTTCTAAGCAAGATCAAGTTCTACTCAATTCTCATAATAACCTTTTTTTTTTTTTTTTTTTAAGTTAGTAGGCTACTGAGACAGACAGTGATGTGGTGAGGCAGAGCAGACAGAGGTTAGTATAGTGGTCATTAAAAAACAAGTTCTAGTTCTACAAATGTCCTGTTATTTTATATCGGTGGTTGTTTCGTCTTATCCATTACTCACTTTTGTTGTCGTTTTGTTACCAATACATCACTGATATTAATACAGAGTCAAGTCATATTCTAATAATGTAACCAGAGTTACAATGCTGCATGGATACAGGAACTTATACACGTCTGGTTTCCTGGACCTACTCCTGGACTGAAAACCGCTTTCAAATGGATGGTTTCCTGGACTGAAAACCGCTTTCAAATGGATGGTTTCCTGGACTGAAAATCGCTCTCAAATGGATGGTTTCCTGGACTGAAAACCGCTTTTCAGTGGAGAATCTCTATTGAATGTGCTTTTTAGTCCAGGAATACAGTAGTATGGGCCTTAGAACTGACCCTCGATCGTCTTTCAACTCACGTCCCAGTATTTAGGCAGTAACTCTTGCGGTAACAGTCTGTCAATGAGGTTCTGTGGAGATGCGGAACCACAGCCTGTTGCGCTGAAAGACCCATGAATTTTTGAAGAGCTCAGATAGTCTACTGTAGCCACTGATCTCTCCTAGCCTGAGGCTGCATGTGAGGTATATTGCTGACAGAGACAGACGAAGGCCCTTTCACTTGTCTGAGACAGAGACAGACGAAGGCCCTTTCACTTGTCTGAGACGGAGACAGACGAAGGCCCTTTCACTTGTCTGAGACGGAGACAGACGAAGGCCCTTTCACTTGTCTGAGACAGAGACAGACGAAGGCCCTTTCACTTGTCTGAGACAGACCGAATACGAGAGGTCCCTTTTTCACCTGTTCTGTTCTCCTTGTCTCGGAGGTCACACACACACACACACACACACACACACACACACACACACACGTTAGATACAGTAAACCTTGGCATCATGGTGGCATTCAAGTGGATTATGTCATCGCTGCTCTCTCCTCTCCAATACGCTGGTCTGTTCACTATTAGTGAAGATATCATGAGAAATCAGTGAAATGATTGTGGACTACAGGAAAAGGAGGACCGAGCACGTCCCCCATTCTCATCGACGGGGCTGCGGTGGAGCAGCTTGAGAGTTTCAAGTTCCTTGGCGTCCACATCACCAACAAACTAACATGGACCAAGACCGTCGTGAAGAGGGCATGACAACACCTTTTCCCCCTCAGGAGACTGAAAAGATTTGTCATGGATCCTGAGACCCTCAAAAGGTTTTACAGCTGCACCATCGAGAGCATCCTGACTGGTTGCATCACTGCCTGGCATGGCAACTGCTCGGCCTCCGACCGCAAGGCACTACAGAGGGTAGTGCGAACTGCCCAGTACATCACTGGGGCCAAGCTTCCTGCCATCCAGGGCCTCTATACCAGGTGGTGTCAGAGGAAGGCCCTAAAAATTGTCTCCAGCCACCCTAGTCATAGACTGTTCTCTCTGCTACCGCATGGCAAGCGGTACCGGAGCGCCAAGTCTAGGTCCAAGAGGCTTCTAAACAGCTTCTACCCCCCCAAGCCATAAGACTCCTGAACACCTAATCAAATGTCTACCCAGACTATTTGTACCCCCACCCTATGCTGCTGCTACTCTGTTATTATCTATGCATAGCCACTTTAATAACTCTACCTACATGTACATATTACCTCGACACCGGTACCTCCTGTATATAGTCTCCACATTGACTCTGTACCGGTACCCCCTGTATATAGTCTCCACATTGACTCTGTACCAGTACCCCCTGTATATAGTCTCCACATTGACTCTGTACCGGTACCCCCTGTATATAGCCTCCACGTTGACTCTGTAACGGTACCCCCTGTATATAGTCTCCACATTGACTCTGTACAGTACCCCCTGTATATAGTCTCCACATTGACTCTGTGCAGTACCCCCTGTATATAGCCTCCACATTGACTCTGTACCGGTACTCCTGTATATAGTCTCCACATTGACTCTGTGCAGTACCCCCTGTATATAGTCTCCACATTGACTCTGTACCGGTACCCCCTGTATATAGTCTCCACATTGACTCTGTGCAGTACCCCCTGTATATAGCCTCCACATTGACTCTGTACCGGTACCCCCTGTATATAGCCTCCACATTGACTCTGTACCGGTACCCCCTGTATATAGCCTCCACGTTGACTCTGTAGCGGTACCCCCTGTATAAAGCCCCGCTATTGTTATTTACTGCTGCTATTTAATTATTTGTTATTCTTATCTCATACTTTTTTTTTTAATGTATTTTCTTAACTGTGTTGTTGGTTAAGGGCTTGTAAGTTAAGCATTTCACTGTTGTATTCGGAGCGTTTGTTTATAATTCCAGGGAGCGAATGCAGAGCGGTGTGGTGTGAAGTGTAGCATACCAGTCTTTATTTCCCTGAGTAGTGCACTACTTTTAACCAGAGTCCCATTCAGAAGTAGTGCACTATGTAGGGAATAGGTTGTCATTTGGAATGTGACTAGTCTAATTAAATTATTTCCAACAGGTTAAGAACAAATTCTTATTTACAGTGACGGCCTTAAGAACAGTGGGTAACTGGCTTGTTCAGGGGCAGAACGACATCACGAAATTGGGGAGAAAAATATAATAAAGGCAATGGATCAGTAAGTCCCACCCTCACTGGGGGAATAGCATCAGCGTCTCCAAATGAGACGCGCAGTGGTGTATAGAGATTAATGGTACCTCCTAAACCATTCAATTGCCTGAGCCCAAAATAATCTCTGTCTCTCAATTTAATTAAAATTTTAAAGGGCTTTATTGGCATGGGAAACATATGTTTACATTGCCAAAGCAATCTGTCTCTTTCTCTCTCTTTGAGAGGAGTAGAGAGGAATAGAAGAGGAGAGGCTGCACTGTACTGTAACAGGGTAGAGGTCTGATGTCGTCTGTAGGTAGTGATGTGCAAGGCTGATGGTAAGGTGTGACAGGGTAGAGGTCTGATGTCGTCTGTAGGTAGTGATGTGCAGGGCTGATGGTAAGGTGTGACAGGGTAGAGGTCTGATGTCGTCTGTAGGTAGTGATGTGCAGGGCTGATGGTAAGGTGTAACAGGGTAGAGGTCTGATGTCGTCTGTAGGTAGTGATGTGCAGGGCTGATGGTAAGGTGTGACAGGGTAGAGGTCTGATGTCGTCTGTAGGTAGTGATGTGCAGGGCTGATGGTAAGGTGTGACAGGGTAGAGGTCTGATGTCGTCTGTAGGTAGTGATGTGCAGGGCTGATGGTAAGGTGTGACAGGGTAGAGGTCTGATGTCGTCTGTAGGTAGTGATGTGCAGGGCTGATGGTAAGGTGTGACAGGGTAGAGGTCTGATGTCGTCTGTAGGTAGTGATGTGCAGGGCTGATGGTAAGGTGTGACAGGGTTTCAAGTGAACAGCGAAGTGAGTAGTATAGTATACTCACAATCTGAGGAGACTGCATTTGGATGAGAGAGAGAGAGAGAAACTTTTCATCTTGACACAGCTGCTGGGGAAAAAGAGACCAGTTGTGTTGTTGCTATTGTGTTGTGGTCTGTTGTGTGTATGTGGTGTGTGTGTGTGTGTGTGTGTGTGTGTGTGTGTGTGTGTATATTGTGTTGTGGTCTGTTGTGTGTATGTGGTGTTGGTGAGTTGTGGTGTGTGTGTGTGTGTGTGTGTGTGTATATATGTTGTGGTCTGCTTTCTATGTGGTGTTGGTGTGTTATTGTGTTGTGTCTATGTGGTGGTATTGTGTTGATGTGTTGTGGTCTGCTTTCTATGTGGTGTTGGTGTGTTGTGGTGTTATTGTGTTGTGTCTATGTGGTGGTGTTGTGTTGATGTGTTGTGGTCTGCTTTCTATGTGGTGTTGGTGTGTTGTGTCTGTGGTGTTGTTGTGGTCTGCTTTCTATGTGGTGTGTTGTTATTATTGTGTTTGTTGTTGTGGTCTGCTTTCTATGTGGTGTTGGTGTGTTGTGTCTGTGGTGTTGTTGTGGTCTGCTTTCTATGTGGTGTTGGTGTGTTGTGTCTGTGGTGTTGTTGTGGTCTGCTTTCTATGTGGTGTGTTGTTATTATTGTGTTTGTTGTTGTGGTCTGCTTTCTATGTGGTGTTGGTGTGTTGTTCAGTCAGCCCTACGTTCTCCGCTAGCTGTCTTGTAAACAACAACCTTTTTTGTTTATTTTTATTTAACGTTTATTTAGCTAGGCAAGTCAGTTAGGAACAAATTCTTATTTACAATGACTGCCCCAATGGGAACAGTGGGTTAACTGCTTTGAACGACAGATTTTTCCCTTGTCAACTCGGGGATTCGATCTAGCTACCTTACTACAGTTCATCCAGAATATGTATTAAAGGAGGAAATGATCGGCAGGTAGCCTAGTGGCGGCAGGTAGCCTAGTGGTTAGAGCGTTGGACTTGTAACCGGAGGGCTGCAAGTTCAAATCCCCGAGCTGACAAGGTAAAAATCTGTCGTTCTGCCCCTGAACAAGGCAGTTAACCCACTGTTCCCCGGGCGCCGAAGACGTGGATGTCGATTAAAGGCAGCCCCCCGCACCTCTCTGATTCAGAGGGGTTGGGTTAAATGCGGAAGACACATTTCGGTTGAAGGCATTCGGTTGTACAACTGACTAATAATGGTGACTTTGACTTTGATCTCCTGTTTAGTCAAACCTAGACACTGTTGATGACGTGCAGCTATATTCTAGCTGTCTTTTAGAGTTGACCTAGGATTGGTTGTAAAAGTTAAGTACTGTAGTATTCTATAGTAAACTGTAGTGTTTCTGTTTCACGTGGGTACCTTTTTTCAACTTCAGTTGTAGTGAATGGTGGTGTTTATCCTTGTAATAATGACACGGTATTGGATCTGTACTGTAGGTATTGCGTTTGTCGATGAGCAGTTATATTTCCCCTAGCTGTCTTTAAAGTCGACCCAGGATATTAAAGAGGGAAATCATATACTTTTCAATAATAACTGGCAGACTATAGAAAGTACAAGACCTAGGCAGTCCTATTTGTATACTCCCAAAGCTCCAGTTACTGTCTGGTGGGTGGGGGTATTGGTGGTTTATCCTTGTGACAATTACTTCTACTCTTGTGTTTCTATTGATTTAAGTCTACAGTAAACGGAAGTAGCCTTGTTTGAGCCTTAGACTAATGCCCTATGGGCCGTTATCTCCTGTTTCTGTAGAGTGAAGCAGCTTGATATACCAGAACACCCCTGAACGTTGGTCTATCACAGGGCCTGTCCTCCTATTTATTCACTTCTACACTACTGTTGAATTTCCTCTTCTCCTATCTTCTCTTCTGGTCCTCCTCGCTTCCGGTCCTCCTCGCTTCCGGTCCTCCTCGCTTCCGGCCCTCCTCTCTTCCGGCCCTCCTCGCTTCTGATCCTCTTCTCCGATCCTCCTCGCTTCCGATCCTCCTCTCCTCCTCCTCTCCACCTATCCTTCTCCCCTGAGAGGTCATCCTTCCTGCATTGTTGATATAATCAGAGAAACAAGCTCTTTCCTCTCCTCCTTCCTGCTGGCTGCGTCTGCTCATTAAACCAATTCAAATTCCTTATTTTATTACTTTGTTAGAATATCTGTGGCCAGATTAGGCTCATGTAGTAGTAGACAGTATTACCCCCCTGAACGTATATATAATAGGTAATAATGACCTGAGACAGCAGTACAGTTAGGAAGAAATCAGGTCACTCTCCCTCCATGCACGTGCACAATAATTTATTTTAAACCAATGATACTGTGGACACACACACACAGACACACACACACACTTCTATCCCTCAGTGTCATTAGGATGGAGAGTACAGCGTCAAACTGTGGGAGTGTAATCAGGATGTGTGTGTGTTTTTAATGCAGAAAATGTCTAATTGAGAAACAGACGCCTCACAAGTCCTCAACTGGCAGCTTCATTAAATAGTACCCGCAAAACACCAGTCTCAACGTCAACATTGAGGAGGCGACTCCGGGATGCTGGCCTTCTAGGCAGAGTTGCAAAGAAAAAGCCATATCTCAGACTGGCCAATAAAAAGAAAAGATTAAGATGGGCAAAACTAACACAGACACTGGACAGAGGAACTCTGCCTAGAAGGCCAGCATCCTGGAGTTGCCTCTTCACTGTTGACATTGAGACTGGTGTTTTGTGGGTATTATTTAATGAAGCTGCCAGTTTGAGGACTTGTGAGGCATCTGTTTCTCAAACTAGACACTCTAATGTACTTGTCCTCTTGCTCAGTTGTGCACCGGGGCCTCCCACTCCTCTTTCTATTCTGGTTAGAGCCAGTTTGCGCTGTTCTGTGAAGGGAGTAGTACACAGCGTTGTACGAGATCTTCAATAGTCATTTACAACATTAACAATGTCTACACTGTATTTCAGATCAATTTTATGTTATTTTAATGGCTCAAAAGGACATTTTCTAAGTGACCCCAAACTTTTGAACGGTGGTGTAGCTGTCTTGGTATAGACTCTGGTTTGAATCAACTTGGTTCTGCCACTAGAGGGGGCTGTGTCTATGCAGTTGTACTGTTTATACGGTAAGATCTAGCATCACAGTGAAATGGGAGGAGGGATATTCATGCTGCACGCTCACAGCCCCAATTCCATATTTTTACTCTCCCAAATGACTCGTATACCAAATGATCTGAGCTGTTGACTGTATTACTAAACACCCATTCACAGTGAAGATTTATGCCCAAGACAAATGGTAACGTCACAACAACAACAAAAAGACATTGGATGAATTAATTGCATTTGTGTCGGATTTGACAATAGCCTTGCTCAACATATCATAATTCTGAATTTACATGAACATATATTAACCCTGTATGGATATAGATTCATATTTGACATGGATGTTTATCTTCCCCTGCTATGTTGGGATGTGTTTTATGTTTCTACTGGCCTCCTATGGGATGTGTTTTATGTTTCTACTGGCCTCCTATGGGATGTGTTTTATGTTTCTACTGGCCTCCTATGGGATGTGTTTTATGTTTCTACTGGCCTCCTATGCCTCTTGACAGGTTGCCATTGCAAATCTCCTCTTCTTAATTGGCTCACCTGTATAAATAAAAGTTAAATACCCTGATGACTATTGAGGATGGTTTTACTGTGAATTAAATATTCTATACTTCCTGTGCCTAACAGATCTTTAAACTATTTCTAATGTGTTGATGGTATGTTTAAAACCGCCTGGAGTAGCAAGTGGGTTAGGTTTCTATTGGTTTCATTGCACCAGACAAGCTCAATCCAGGTATATGAAATTATTTTGACTTCTCCTGGCACCCAGGTCTGGTTCCTGGGACTGGGAGGGAAACCACTCCATCAGGCTGAAATACTTGTTCTATTGCACTGTGTATTCACGGTTCCATAATTGAAAACCATACTAATTTGAAAATGTGTTTCAAATTCATCGTACACGTTAGTTTAGATTGGTAATGATTTACAATGGGCTGTTGCAGTGGTAGGCTGGATTTACCCAAATTGAATATAAATATATATATAAAGAAATACGATGAGATTGAGGTTTGGGTTACACTTTGTCCCATAAATGAGTAATCCCCTGCTATGTTCTTGCTTTCTCTCTATCCATTTCTCCCCCTCTCTCTATCCATTTCTCTCTCCCCCTCTCTCTATCCATTTCTCTCTCCCCCTCTCTCTATCCATTTCTCTCTCCCCCCCTCTCTCTATCCATTTCTCTCTCCCCACCCCCCTCTCTCCCCATCTCTATCTCAGTCCATCCATGTCCCAGCTGGCCCTGGCAGGGAGAGGAGGGCCACAGCTGTTCTGGCTGAACTAGACGGCTCCATTATGGAGAGAACCTGACAGTGGAACATGAGGGGCCACTTCGACATTGCTCACTAAATTATTCTTACAGTACCGTGTGTGTGTGTGTGTGTACTGTACACCCCATGTCTGCTGTGTGTGAAGGAACAGCTAGGACTGCCAACAGTAATGTGGGAAATGCCTTTGCATGGATGCGCGCACACACACACACACCTCCCCCGGGGACGCGACAATAAAGATGCTGAAGTCAGTTTTTATTTCAGACCGATCTGTTGTTCAGTTGAGGCCAAGTAAACACATGGCTACAGTCTTCTGAGTGGGAGAATGTGTTACTCTGTTATGTTTGACCTATATGGCACCCTATTCCCTATGTAGTACACTAGTATTCACCCGCCCTTGGTCAAATGTAGTGCACTATATAGGGAAGGTTGTGGTTTGGGACGCACACCGTGTGTTAGTGTCTGGAGTGTTAAAAGTGTTTTTGCTGTTGCTACAATATGGAAGAATACGTGTGGGGAAACCAGAACACAGTTCAAGTCTCTTCAATCTTCTACCATTTTCTCTCATTTTAAAGGAACTATTCCTTCGAGGAATTAGCTTCAGGCAAACTGGTTGCTGAGCAGAGCAGAGGCCAGACCTCCATGATGAGAGAGGGAACCCACAGAGAGAAGCATTTCACTAACCCAACACTTTTTATGTCGCTGCGCTTTTCTCTTTAAAAGAAAAAATTCTGCCTCAAGAGGAAGTTGTCCCTTTTGATTCCTGGATCCCTTTATTAGTCAGGATGTTGTAAGATTCTGTGTGTGTGTGTGTGTGTGTGTTGGTTAATTAGATAGCTCCATCCATCCTGCAGTGCCTCTGCTTCAGGGAATCGTTGTTCCTCTGTACAATTACGCTGCTACTCCTCTGCTGTTATTCCGCTGCTGTCACCCCTCGGTGTGTTAAAGAGTGACTGCCCCTAAAAACCGACTAATCCCTTTTGGAAATGACCTACAGTGCATTTGGGATGGAATTCAGACCCCTTGACTTTTTCCCCAAAAATGTATCTGTATCCTCCAGCCTTATTCTAACATGTATTAAATTGCCCCCTCATAAATCTACACACAATACCCCATAATGACGAATGATGGAAGCCACTGTGTACTTGGGGACCTTAAATGCTGCAGAATTGTTTTGGTACCCTTCCCCAGATCTGTGCCTCGACACAATTCTGTCTCGGAGCTCTACGGACAGTTCCTTCGACCTCTGATATGCACTGTCAACTATGGGACGTTATATAGCCCGAGAGAGACAACCTCAGCTGTTCCTCAAGTGGTAAAAAGCTATTTTGGTCACCATTCCTAATGTGGGAGTTGAAATTGAGTTCAGAATCAAAAAATAACACTTTTTTTTTTACCTGGTGTTTTATCTTTATTGCCTGTGAATTAAAATATGCGGCCAGATTCTATCTGTGCTTTGGCTCCAACAATAAGTCCCTCGGCCTCGTCTTGATTTAGCAGGAGGAAGTTGTGAGCCGTCCAAATGTTATTAACTTCTCAGGGATCACTGGGGCGCTAGCGGGCTGCTCCCGACACTACCAGGTAAAATGTAAGGCGCCAAATTCAAAATCCAAAAGTTGAATTATTAAACATCCACCAATATACAAGTGTTCCATACTCATCAAAAGCTCTGTTTCTTGGCAATATCACAGCGTTGTCAGATTTCAAAAAGGCTTTACGGCGAAAGCAGCACATTTGATTGTTTGAGAGTAGCACCTCACATATTTTTCCCATAGCCATGTATCGATTAGCCATCATGGCACACACATAACACATTTCACAGCAAAAACAAATCAATTACCTGTTGAAGAACTTCTGCTGAGGTCATCCTAAGTGTCCAACGAAGACAATCCATGGTTCTTTTGTTAGAAAAAGTAATGTATTTTATCTATAAATCCTCCATTTGGTTCTGCGTTATAATCAGAAACGACAGCTTCCACTACTCCATTAAAGCGTGACGAACTCGTTCATCTTATACCTATAAACTTGTCCAAGAACAATCAAACATAGTTTTAAATGTATCCTTAGGAACACTTTTACGTATATTTACTATTATAAATCAACCGGAATATAAACTGATCGATAACGACGGTAAAAAAGACATTCGTGCCTTGTCGGGCGCGCGCACTGGGTACTGTTTACATGACAGAGTGACTTCCTTGTTTGCTCTTCTTCTCTGGTCTTATTCATCCAAAATGAAAAAAATACACTGTCTCGAGACTGTTGACATCTAAAGGAAGCGATGGGTACTGCATTCATATGCCCTTATATGGTCATTTTCATGAGGGAGGGGTGCCCAAATGAGCAATGTGTCAAAATCACTTTTTGGTTAACAGTTTTTGAAAATTCATAGTGTTTCCTATCCAATGGTACCAAATATATGCATATCCTATTTTCTGGGCCTGAATGGGAGGCATTTTACTTTGGGCACGCCAGGCTCTCCAAAACCGACCCCTCAGCTGCCACTCCCTAACAAGTTAAATAACTAATACAGTTTTAATGTATTAATCTGTAGAGTTCAAATCCTCTGGTGACACAGAAATGTAAAGTTGTGTATCGTCTGTGAAAATCAATGCTGTGCTTTCTGATAACACGCTGTCAATGGATAACAACATATCAACTGAAGCTTGTGGAATGTCACATGGGGTATGTATTTTCTCTGATGTTGTGTTCACAAAGGGTGACAAATTAACTCTTGACTGGTTAAATGGGGCCTAAACCAATTTAGAACTGGACCGGAGAGGCCAACCCACCTCTTCAGTCCGTACAGAAGTACAGTACCAGTCAAAAGTTTGGATACACCGACTCACTCCAGAGTTTTCCTTTTTCTTTTTTTACTATTCTCTACATTGTAGAATAATAGTGAAGACATCAAAACTATGGAATCATGTAGTAACCAATCATGTAGTCCCCCCTCTCTGGCGCTCATTGTCGCCAGTTTACTCATTATTACGCGCACCTGCGCCTCATGAGACTCACATGCACTTTTTTGCTAGTAACAGAAATGGCAACATTGCCATCTCCCTAAAGTAAATTTGACATCATATGGCAAAGTTGTTTCCTACTAATTATTTGCCTACTTTAACATTGTCTTTGTATTTCCATGCCACTCTAAATTTGTGTAATACCTATTGAGCTGTCTGTATCCTCCTGACTGGTGATTTAAAAAAAAAATATATATATATATATATATATATATAATATAATTTAGTTATTGCTTGCTTTTCTAAAGTCTACCAGCCTTGCCAGCAGGCATGCCATCTAAGATAGTTAGACAAGCTAGCTACTCTAACTTGATTGATAGCCTGAAATGTCTTCTTGGTAGTTAGGTTCCCAAACTCTCAACCTCATCACTATCTGGGCTAGCTAAAGCCAACTTCATAGAATTGCTAGGTGGCTAGTAACAAAGCAAAAAAAGAAAATTATATATATTTTTTTTAATTAGTGTATTATTATGTATTTTTTAAACAGGACAAATCTCAAGGGGTCACGTGGCCCCTATGGCCATGACGGCTCTGAAGGTGGATATCGTAACATCGTCCAGCAATAAGATTGGTTTAGCTACCTCCAAAAAGATTTCCTTCGCTGTTCACTTCCTATTGTCAAAGCCTGTCAGGCAAGACCTCAGAATAAAAGTGTGTCATGCGACAGAAGTACCTTTTGTGACATCTCCTCCGTTGTTGCCAAAGTCTCCCTCAACTTCTATGAAAAGGACACACCGTCATGAGTCCTCTGATAGTGACCCGAGTTACAGCCCCGATGACACAGACGGCTTCATCAACAACGACAGGTAATGTAATGTTGGTAATGTGTGTCGTGTGAAAAGTTGTATTCAAAACGACTCTGGCTTGATAAACTAGTAGGTTAATTATCCAGCCAATCAGATACAACTAGTAGAGTCATTTTTGGTTGTGAAGAGCATTAGCAAAAAGCTTAGTTCTTTTTCTTTTAGAACAAATTGCAATTTACCTCTTGGATGTCTATAATATCACTCTCACAGGCCCGGTTGTTTGAGAGCTGTCCAGTTTGCAGCAGAACATGCAGCATAGAGAAGACCAGCAGCCCTCACTGTGAGCATTCCTATGAATGGAATAGTGAGCCATATCTTGGCAACAGCTTTCATAGGCTCATCATTTGTACAAATACTTTGATACATTTTAATTACCCAATTGTGAAACAATTTATGTAATACGGACATTATTTGTTGCTTATTTTATACTTCTTATATGCATATAATGTCCAGGGCGTAATCTATCCCGGTGGAACCTGCCTGATCGCTGTGTTCACCGTTCTATTTCACTTCACGTTTCATGATATCCGAAGTGAAACAGAAAGATGAACGCAGTGATCAGGCAGGTTCCACCAGGCTGATCATAACCACTATTGATAATATAATCAGTGCTCTGTGAGTAGTTGTGTGTGTGTGACCGACCGGGATCTTTGATGAGGTGCCAGGAGCAGGTTTAGTCTGACCTATTCAAACTTCGACATAGGTGATATCTGACACACAAACATATACTATCACTAACTGCCATAGGTAATATAACAGTGACTGTGTGTTCACAGATGTATGAGATGCCGAGACCTAGCAGGTGATTACGAATGATACAGTAATATCAACACCCTTTTCATTCCATGTGTCACTAATGAGCTCTGCCTCAACTCTGCCTATTTCTACAGATGGACTGGAGATGTTTTTGCCAGACGGCAGCCTCAGTCGTTTGATGGGGAGACCATAATCGGGTAGGTTTCATCTGACCTGTTCAATCTTCAACATTAGTACCTGTTTGTGTGTCAAATATTACCTATCCTAACTGCCATTGGTAATAGAACAGTGACTGTATGTGTTCACAGAAACATGGATGGAGACTTGCAAGATGATGTGATGAAGTCCAGACTGACAGACAGGCTTGATACTGTTGTCTCTGAATGGAGAGACACCTGGGCCCAGTTGCATAAAACAACGGAGAGACTTAGAACTCGGAATAACATTTTTACTAGACAACTTCTACTTGTATTGTCTGTTTTAATTATTGAGTTGAATTGTATCAGTCAATATGAGGAGGAAGAAACCCTGTGTATTCTGCACCATGGATCAGGGAACTGCTGTTGTATACGGAACACCAGACAGGAAGGTATGACCACTCTGACATGTTACCATGGTAACCCCATTACCACCAGACAGGAAGTTATGACCACTCTGACATGTTACCATGGTAACCCCATTACCACCAGACAGGAAGGTATGACCACTCTGATATGTTACCATGGTAACCCCATTACCACCAGACAGGAAGGTATGAACACTGATATGTTACCAAGGTAACCCCATTACCACCAGACAGGAAGGTATGAACACTGATATGTTACCAAGGTAACACCACCACACAAAATGTCGGTAGGCACAGTATCTGTATCAGCTGGGAATGACAATGAAAGATGCACATTATTATATTAGCAGAACATGGCTTCTATGGTATTATGTAAAGGGTTGTTTAGTCTACATGGACCTGTTACTACATTCGAAAGTTAGTCTAAACCAAGTGTTTTGATACATACATAAATTCAGAAATTACACTTGTCACATATTACTCTGTAGGCTACTGACCTATTCAAAGCTTCCTCTGGTATCTCACCACACATCTGTCTGTAGTTATTGAAGTCAACCTGCAGGAGGTTTGTTTGTTGTGATTGAATGCGGGGGGAAACAGCTACACGCAAGGTTCTGAGAGATTGCTTGGGTCTTGGTGGTGGCAAGGACACGCCAAAGAAGCACCCACATCCAACCACACCCCCAAGCCAACTCACGTTTGGCTTCTGTCAGGCCGACCAAAAAACGAGGCCTGAAAAGGTTGTGACATAATATGGAGGACCCAGCAAGCCAGCCTATTCCATATAATGTAAATTCCAACAGAAATAACTTCAAATTAAACCAACTCGTTTCCCGTCAAGAACTGGTTTCAATAAAAAGAAAAGCCAGTTTACAGGGTTTATAGCCTACTAACTTTAGCCCTACTAGCCTACTAACTTTAGGCCTACTAGCCTACTAACTTTAGGCCTACTAGCCTACTAACTTTAGCCCTACTAGCCTACTAACTTTAGGCCTACTAGCCTACTAACTTTAGCCCTACTAGCCTACTAACTTTAGCCCTACTAGCCTACTAACTTTAGCCCTACTAGCCTACTAACTTTAGGCCTACTAGCCTACTAACTTTAGGCCTACTAGCCTACTAACTTTAGGCCTACTAGCCTACTAACTTTAGCCCTACTAGCCTACTAACTTTAGCCCTACTAGCCTACTAACTTTAGGCCTACTAGCCTACTAACTTTAGGCCTACTAGCCTACTAACTTTAGGCCTACTAGCCTACTAACTTTAGGCCTACTAGCCTACTAACTTTAGGCCTACTAGCCTACTAACTTTAGGCCTACTAGCCTACTAACTTTAGCCCTACTAGCCTACTAACTTTAGCCCTACTAGCCTACTAACTTTAGGCCTACTAGCCTACTAACTTTAGCCCTACTAGCCTACTAACTTTAGCCCTACTAGCCTACTAACTTTAGGCCTACTAGCCTACTAACTTTAGCCCTACTAGCCTACTAACTTTAGGCCTACTAGCCTACTAACTTTAGCCCTACTAGCCTACTAACTTTAGCCCTACTAGCCTACTAACTTTAGCCCTACTAGCCTACTAACTTTAGCCCTACTAGCCTACTAACTTTAGCCCTACTAGCCTACTAACTTTAGGCCTACTAGCCTACTAACTTTAGGCCTACTAGCCTACTAACGTTACGCAACTGCATGAGTCAGCCAGTTGCCATCAACATCTAGCTTACAGCTACATTAAAGGGATACATCAGGATGTTGACAATGAGGCCCCAATATCTACTTCCCCAGAGTCGGATGAACTCGTGGATACTATTTTTATTTCCCTGTGTCCAGAATGAAGGAAATTGCTAGCACGTCTTGCTCTTCATTGTAATCAGAGGGCTTTAATACTATGAATTTCAGTCTCTCTTGGCTAAGAGTTGAGGAAAGACTGACTGCGTCACTTCTTGTTTTTATAAGAAACATTAATGTGTTGGAAATTCCAAAATGTTTGCATAGTCAACTTACACACAGCACTGACACACACACTTAACCCACCAGACATGCCATCAAATCAATTTTCTTTTGTCACATACACATGGTTAGCAGATGTTAATGCGAGTGTAGCGAAATGCTTGTGCTTCTAGTTCCGACCATGCAGTAGTATCTCCAGGACACCTACACCACCCGATGTCACAGGAAGGCCAAAAAGATCATCAAGGACAACAACCACCCGAGCCACTGCCTGTTCACCCCGCTATCATCCAGAAGGCGAGGTCAGTACAGGTGCATCAAAGCTGGGACCGAGAGACTGAAAAACAGCTTCTACCTCAAGGCCATCAGACTGTTAAACAGCCATCACTAACATTGAGTGGCTGCTGCCAACATACTGACTTAAATCTCTAGCCACTTTAAACATAGGAATTGGATGTAACAAATGTATCACTAGCCACTTTAAACAATTTTGTATATAATGTTTACGTATCCGACATACTCATATCAAATGTATACACTGTACTCTAAACCATCTACTGTATCTTGCCTATGCCGTTCGGCCATCGACCCAAATCTCTAGCCACTTTAATAATTATAACTGGATGAAATAATGTATCACTAGCCACTTTAAACAATGCCATTTATATAATGTTTACATATCCTACATTACTCATCTCATATATATGTGTATATACTGTACTCCATACCATCTACTGCATCTTGCCTATGCCGGTCAGCCATCGCTCATCCATATATTTATATGTACATACTCGTATTCATTCCTTTACTCTTGTGTGTATAAGGTAGTTGTTGTGAATTTGTTAGATTACTTGTTAGATACTACTGCATGGTCGGAACTAGAAGCACAAGCATTTCACTACACTCGCATTAACATCTGCTAACCATGTGTATGTGACAAATAAATTTGATTTGACAAGTAATCTAACAATTTCACAACAACTACCTTATACACTATTTTTTATTATTAAAGTGAGTCAGTATGTTGGCAGCAGCCACTCAATGTTAGTGATGGCAGTTAACAGTCGGATGGCCTTGAGATAGAAGCTGTTTTTCAATCTCTCGGTCCCAGCTTTGATGCACCTGTACTGACCTCGCCTTCTGGATGATAGCGGGGTGAACAGGCAGTGGCTCGGGTGGTTGACGTAATTGATGATCTTTTTGGCCTTCCTGTGACATCGGGTGGTGTAGGTGTCCTGGAGGGCAGGTAGTTTACCCCCCCGGTGATGCGTTGTGCAGACCTCACTACCCTCTGGAGAGCCTTGATTTGATTTGACACACAACAAGGACATCCAACACTATATGAATCATATCGATGTAAGAACTCTTGTAGATCACAGTATTGATTTCAGCCAGGGCAGGGCAGAGAATACAGTTAACTGCTACACAAGCTCATATATTTTGTCACTATCGACTCCTGTGCCACAGTAGGAGTCCCCTTTCATCCAGAGACAACTCCACTAGCAAATGACTTAGAAAGAAAGCGATCTATTGGGCATGCATTCTAAGTGGTATGCTAGTTTGCACAATGGAACAGAAGGCCTGGGTCAATGGAACGACAGTGGCTTCATCGTTCAGACTGCTACTTGTAGAATACGGCATTAACGTCTCTTGAATAAGTATAACAATACATGAACATTTCATATCGTACTATGTCAGCGTCACTTAGTTAAAATGTTGATAGTTAACTTGACAATAACTTCTAAGCCTTTGAAAGTGACAACTGTATGTACAGTCATCTCGGTGCAAGAGGCGACACTACAGTCCCTGGTTCGAATCCAGGCTGAATCACACCCGGCTATGATTGGAGTACCATAGGGCGGCGCATAATTTGGCCCTGCGTCGTCCTGATTAGGCCGGGGTAGGCAGTCATTGTAAATAAGAATTTGTTCTTAACTGACTTCCCTAGTTAAATAAAGGTTATGTACAGGACAGGCGCACGTGAAATTGATAAAAATATATATTCTGCAGAACTTTAGAACTCAGAAGAACTGAGGACTGTTTGTTTAACAGAGACTAATCAGGACGGTGAAGAAACGTTTGAAGAACAGGAGACTGGGTCCCACTGTATTCAAGAGCAGGAAGCGTGAGTTTTTACTCCACTAAAGTAACAAGTGTGGTCAGGGACTTTCAGTAACGTTGTTGTAGTTATGATACTAACTTGTCATCTTTGGGGCCAAGACAAACTCATTTCTTACACCTTTTTATATCTATCTCTGTTCTTATATTCTTACAGCTGTATCTGATTATCATTGCTTTGTTATTTACAGCTAGAGTTGGAAGCAGGAACGTTTCCAACCACATTTCTCATGTTTCTATCATGCACACTTTAGAGACCCACGATGATCGGACCTCCATATTTAAAGTGGAGTGAGTTTTAAGAAATGTGTCACTGCAAGCCAGTGCTCCCTATGGTGCCCCACACACACACACACACACACACACACACACTCACACACACCAGAGAACTAAATCTGTGTCCCAAATGGTACCCTATTCCCTATATAGGCCCTGGTCAAAAGTAGTGCACTATGTAGGGAATAGGATGCTATTTGGGACACAGAGTAAGACTGGAGCCAGCTGGAGTGCCATCAAAGAGGTTAGGATCATAAGAACACAGACATGGAGAGGTACTGCTCTGAGCTGAGAGATACACACAGTGATAGGAGCTTCGGCATACAATCTCAAATATTTATGCCTCTTGGGCTCTCCGAGAGAAGTTTTATCACCAGTTTGGAATGCAAATGATAGTTGCTACAGGCTTCATAACTGTAGAGCTGATGGAGTAACTAGTCTAACTGGAGAGCTGCTGGAGAAACTAGTCTAACTGGAGAGCTGCTGGAGTAGCTAGTCTAACTGGAGAGCTGCTGGAGTAGCTAGTCTAACTGGAGAGCTGCTGGAGTAGCTAGTCTTACTACTGTATAGAGCTGCTGGAGTAGCTAGTCTAACTGGAGAGCTGCTGGAGTAACTAGTCTAACTGGAGAGCTGCTGGAGTAACTCGTCTAACTGGAGAGCTGCTGGAGTAACTCGTCTAACTGGAGAGCTGCTGGAGTAACTCGTCTAACTGGAGAGCTGCTGGAGTAACTCGTCTAACTGGAGAGCTGATGGAGTAACTAGTCTAACTACTGTATAGAGCTGCTGGAGTAGCTAGTCTAACTACTGTATAGAGCTGCTGGAGTAACTAGTCTAACTACTGTATAGAGCTGCTGGAGTAGCTAGTCTAACTGGAGAGCTGCTGGAGTAGCTAGTCTAACTACTGTATAGAGCTGCTGGAGTAGCTAGTCTTACTACTGTATAGAGCTGCTGGAGTAGCTAGTCTAACTGGAAAGCTGATGGAGCAACTAGTCTAACTACTGTATAGAGCTGCTGGAGTAGCTAGTCTATCTGGAGAGCTGCTGGAGTAACTAGTCTAATTGGAGAGCTGATGGAGTAACTAGTCTAACTACTGTATAGAGCTGCTGGAGTAAACTAGTCTAACTGGAGAGCTGCTGGAGTAACTAGTCTAACTGGAGAGCTGCTGGAGTAACTAGTCTAACTGGAGAGCTGCTGGAGTAACTAGTCTAACTGGAGAGCTGCTGGAGTAACTTGTCTAACTGGAGAGCTGATGGAGTAACTAGTCTAACTGGAGAGCTGCTGGAGTAACTAGTCTAACTGGAGAGCTGCTGGAGTAACTAGTCTAACTGGAGAGCTGCTGGAGTAACTCGTCTAACTGCTGGAGTAACTCGTCTAACTACAGTCCTCTCTCTGAGGAGTCTCACTCTCTATTTGATCTGCTAGAGAAGTAGAGAAGTGACCTGGATAACTTGACTGGCCTGTCCTGGATAACTTGACTGGCCTGTCCTGGATAACTTGACTGGCCTGTCCTGGATAACTTTGACTGGCCTGTCCTGGATAACTTTGACTGGCCTGTCCTGGATAACTTTGACTGGCCTGTCCTGGATAACTTTGACTGGCCTGTCCTGGATAACTTTGACTGGCCTGTCCTGGATAACTTTGACTGGCCTGTCCTGGATAACTTTTACTGGCCTGTTCTGGATAACTTGACTGTCCTGGGTAACTTTTACTGTCCTGTCTTGTCCTGTCCTGGATAACTTGACTGTCCTGTGTTCCTAAATGGCACCCTATTCTCTATATAGGGCTCTGGATAAAAGTAGTGCACTGCATGAGGAATGAGGTGCTATTTGGGACACAACCTTAGTCTCAGATGGGCATTAGATCCTTTTCTGTAATTATTTAATGGAATACCTCATGTAGTGAATGTTAAGCCGTATGGAAGTTACAGATAAATTATATTCTACATTTGGGGGAGGGGGTGTCTGTCAATGTAAATAGTCCGGGGGGCCATTTTGTATGAATTGTTCAGCAGTCTTATGGCTTGGGGGTAGAAGCTGTTGAGGAGCCTTTTGGTCCTAGACTTGGCGCTCCGGTACCGCTTGCCGGGTGGTAGCAGAGAGAACAGTCTATGACTACGGTGGTTGGAGTCTCTGACAATTTTTAGGGCCTTCCTCTGACACCGCACAGTATATAGGTCCTGAATGGCAGGAAGCTTGGCCCCAGTGATGTACTGGGCCATACGCAGTACCCTCTGGAGTGCCTTACGCTCAGATGCCGAGCAGTTGCCATACCAGGCGGTGATGCAACCGGTCAGGATGCTCTTGATGGTGCAGCTGTAGAACCTTTTGAGGATCTGGGGACCCATGCCAAGTCTTTTCAGTCTCCTGAGGGGGAAAAGGTGTTGTCGTGCCCTCTTCACGACTGTCTTGGTGTGTTTGGACCATGATAGTTTGTTGGTGATGTGGAGACCAAGGAACTTGAAACTCTTGACCTGCTCCACTACAGCCCCGTTGATGTTAATGGCGGCGTGTTCAGCCTGCCTTTTCCCTTAGTCCACGATCAGCTCCTTTGTTTTGCTCACGTTGAGGGAGAGGTTGTTGTCCTGGCATCACATGGCCAGGTCTCTGACCTCCCTATAGGCTGTCTCATCATTGTCGGTATTCAGGCCTACTGCTGTTGTGTCGTCAGCAAACTTGGCCTTGCAGTTGTGGGTGCACTCTCTCTCTTCCATCCCTCCATCTCTTCTGTCCCTTCATCTCTCTTCTATCCCTTTCTCTCTCTTCTCTCGCTCTCTCTTCCATCTCTCTCCCTCATATCCCACCATCTCTCTTCCCCCTCTCTATCTCTCTCTTTCCATCCCTCCCTCTCTCTTCCATATCTTCCTCCTATCTTTCATCCCTCCATCTCTACTGTATACCCTATTGGCTTAAGGCTAACAGATTTGTCTTGTCAAACCATCCCTGCAATGTTCACAGATTAACTGTAAATCCCTGTTCTCCATCAAATCTGAACTATTCCCTTGAGGGAAGAAGATACAGAAAACTATAAGGTTGATTGAGTATGTTAAGCATTATATGGTAACTATCTGATGTGGATATGCAATGCTCTTAAAGACTAATGGGGGAACAAGATGCTCTACAAAACAAATGTCTACAATGGTTTTCAAAGCCAAGATGAAGGGACCACCAGTATGATGCAAGAAAGGGTTAATACCTACAAAGAGAGAGATATTCAATACTAATAACCATGGTACCATCTGTCAAGTACTCTATCTTCTATGAATGTCACATTTCTATCTTGTCTGATATTAGCTAGTCCATTAGCGGTTGCCATTATCCTAAGAAAATTCATTTAAGAGAATTGACGGTCTGAGATGAGCATTATGTCCTTCGCCTCTAATTCCTTGAAATATATGTCCTCTTCCAAAATATGTGCAGAATACAACAGGTGTAGACCTTACAGTGAAATGCTGAATACAACCGGTGTAGACCTTACAGTGAAATGCTGAATACAACCGGTGTAGACCTTACAGTGAAATGCTGAATACAACCGGTGTAGACCTTACAGTGAAATGCTGAACACAACCGGTGTAGACCTTACAGTGAAATGCTTACTTATAAGCCCTTAACCAACAATGACGTTTTAAGAAAAATACCTTTAAAGAAAAAAAGTAAGAGTTAAAAGTTTTGATGTCCAGAAGCTCTTTTAAATATTATGTACCAAAAATACATTACGACCAGCGCAAAAATACACCCAGAATATTACAATTGGTCAGGAACCCGTAAAAATGACGGCCTACCCCTCCGGGGCGCCATTCTCAAGGTGCCGCAGACGGGTCCTGTGTGGTTTGGTTCAACCTGGCAGGTTTAGCTCTGTCTGCTGCCTATACGCTGTGTGTGTGTGTGTGTGTGTGTGGGTGTGTGTGTTGGTCATTGCCATGTGATCTTCTTTAATTGACTGATCCCATTTTTCACTGCGCTACAGTTCTTACATGGTACCGCCTTGCTTCCTGCCTCTGTCTTTCTGTCTCTCTCTCTCTCTCGTGGGCTCGCTCACTCTCTAGGCCTCTCTCCCTCTCTCTCTAGGCCTTCTCTCTCTCTCTCTCTCTCTCTAGAGGCCTCGTCTCTCTAGCCCTCTCTCTCTCTTTCTTTCTTTCTCGCTCTCTCTTTCTCGCTCTCTCTCTTTCTCTCAGAGGGATGACTGAGCAGCTGAACATTATCTCCACCTCACACATGTTTGCCCTAGTTTACACTTTAGGATGTATGTGACAATCAGGAGAAATGCCAGGCTCTACTTTGCGTCACCCTCGGCTGGTCGGTAGACAGCAACAGCGCATGGAGACGGAGTCTGGGTCCCAAATGGCACCCTAAGGCCCATATAGGGTGCCATTTGGGAAGCATCCAGACTCACCAGAGGGACACGGTGATATCCCTCCTCTGACAAATGGGTGGGTGGAATCTCCTGGCAGACAGAAACACAGAGAGAAGTGAGGGTGAGGAGTGAGCGTCTGTGCCAAGGCCAGTGATAGGTGGCTGGTCTGTAGGACTAGGATAACTAAGTTGAAAAGGTACTCTCACTCAAACGGAAATAACCAATTAACAGAAATAGACAAACACCTGAGTGTACGGCTATTTATGGAGGGTGTTGTGAAACAAAGTAAACCACTCTCTACTGCACCTTCACGGTATAGCTAGGTGAAATAAACCCTGTTCACCCTTTACACTCCTGGAAATTGGCCTATATGGATAGAGCTGCATTGAAATGTTTCTTACAGAAGAAACATGAAAAGCATGAGCCCACATATACCTCCAGAGGCGTGTGTAACAATGAGCATGGTAGTAATTGAAAGGGAACAGTTTGGAGATCATGGGAAAATGATTAGACCAAAGATGAGGACATAACAGTTCACCTTACACAAGACTGAATCCAAACATGACACTCTTGATTTGTATTTTACATTTACTGTACTTTTCAGAGTTTGTTGATAACGAAATTTGACAATACTGCGGATACATTAAGTAACGTGAAAATAATATTCCTGGAAAATGTCGGGGGGTAGGTGCAACATAAGACAAAATGTTTGAGAGAACTAACAGTTACTAAGTAATTTCAATGTACTTTTATCTCAAAGAAGTCTTCAACTATACGTATTTGTTTTGACCTCTCCCATCTGTGCCGTTTTACATACTAGAGCAAGTACACTTTTATACTTCTGTTTGGAACACTGCCCTGCATCCCCGCCATCACACAGTTACTGTTGTCGTTTACGCAATCCAGAAAACGGCCCATTTTATACATCGCAATCCGGGCCAGGTGGGCATCATTTGAAAGCTCGTTCTATTGCTAACATGACTAGTTAAGTTATAAAATGCGATCTTACAGTTTTAGGCTTTCACAGAGCAATTCAGAGAAACAGGGGAATGTTGGCGCGCATAGAAAGGAGTTATGCGTGCGTTCAGGTGCGTGTTCAGTGACGGAATTTCTTTACAATGGACAAACGGGCTCGTTGTGTTCATAACAAACCCAGGGTGTGACGCCGTGTCATCTTGTAGCTGTACATCAAACACAGTGATCATAAACGTTGACACTGTATATGACATGAGTTTAATGATATGGAGATGTGAAGTGCACATTTTGGACTCAACGGGTGTTTTGGCTTGATTGTACGACATCAAAGCACTATGTATTATAATCCTCAACGCCTTATCTTTCAAAAATACATTGAGTCCTCTTAATGTATAGCATTTCCCCTCTCTCAGACAACAACATTTTGTTACAAAGTTTCCTAATTAGCAGGAGGAATGGGGACAACTTCAAAGCCCACACTGCGCTGTGAAGCACAGAGCCTGAGTTCTGACGTCATTTATTGCGCGTTACGTTACAGCCACTGCGTTCCAATTTAGGCGTTTATCAGTGTCCAAATCTGCCATTCTGAACTCGTATACGAGTACAAGTGTAAAGGGCTACTGCCAACGGATGTGTAATAATTGTAACTGTCAAATAAAATAACTTCAAAGCATATTCCACAAATGACCACCATTTTTCTTTTGCTGGGCCCAGATAGTCATTTCATACAAGGTTCATCAGTTCTCTCGTTTATCTGCGATCAAATCAAACAGTGAAAATACCAGAAGAAAGAATCTGTGAATTAATCTCATCTCTTTCTTTGTAATTGGAAGATCTTTTGAGTTGAACCAAAAGAGCTGAGTGCAGTGAAAACGGTAGAACATGCCCTAGTTCCAGTTCAACAGGTTGGTTTAGAAGGAAAAGACAGGAACTAAGCCAAAGAGCTGAATGCAGTGAAAACGGTAGAACATGCCCTAGTTCCACAGGTTGGTTTAGAAGGAAAAGACCGGAACTAAGCCAAAGAACTGAATGCAGTGAAAACGGTAGAACATGCCCTAGTTCCAGTTCAACAGGTTGGTTTAGAAGGAAAAGACAGGAACTAAGCCAAAGAGCTGAATGCAGTGAAAACGGTAGAACATGCCCTAGTTCCAGTTCAACAGGTTGGTTTAGAGGGAAAAGACAGGAACTAAGCCAAAGAGCTGAATGCAGTGAAAACGGTAGAACATGCCCTAGTTCCACAGGTTGGTTTAGAAGGAAAAGACCGGAACTAAGCCAAAGAGCTGAATGCAGTGAAAACGGTAGAACATGCCCTAGTTCCAGTTCAACAGGTTGGTTTAGAAGGAAAAGACAGGAACTAAGCCAAAGAGCTGAGTGTAATAAAAAGTGATTGCCTTGCACATTTTTCACGGTTCCATTTTCTGTCAGGCTGGCATGGTTTGCTGGTTCATTATGAGTTTCTTTGTAACGTTTCATATACAGTACCTCAAGTCTGCAGTCTGCACCCCCCTCCACCCTCCCTCTCGCATGAAACTGTGCTGAAACGTCAAATGTGAAATGTACCCTTTCTCTCTCTGCAGGTGAAGGTTTACAGACAGAGGGTTTACTTGAGGAACAGTGGGAGAGATGGTGGCTCTCTACTTTGACATGGTTTAGAGAATCTGTCAAATGTTTCTGGATTGGAACATATGGAGAGGGCTGGACGCGGAGAGGGCTGGACGCGGAGAGGGCTGGACGCGGAGAGGGCTGGACGCGGAGGCCGTGTACTGTGACTGTTTAGACTCTGACAAAGGAACAGGCACAGAGGACAGGCACATACAGTGCCTTGCAAAAGTATTCATCCCCCTTGGCATTTTTCCTATTTAGTTGCATTACAACCTGTAATTTAAATTGATTTTTATTTGGATTTCATGTAATGGACATACACAAAATAGTCCAAATTGGTGAAGTGAAAAAAAAACTTCAATAACACCCCCCCCCCAAAAAATTTTTTTACTGAGAAGTGGTGCGTGCATATGTATTCATCTCCTTTGCTATGAAGCCCCTAAATAAGATCTGGTGCAACCAATTACCTTCAGAAATCACATAATTAGTTAAATAAAGTCCACCTGTGTGCAATCTAAGTGTCATATGATCTGTCACGTGATCTCAGTGTATATATACACCTGTTTTGAAAGGCCCCATAGTCTGCAACACCACTAAGCAAGGGGCACCACCGATCAAGCGGCATCATGAAGACCAAGGAGCTCTCCAAACAGGTCAGGGACAACGTTGTGGAGAAGTACAGATCAGGGTTGGGTTATAAAAAAATATCCTAAACATTGAACATCCCATGGAGCACCATTGAATCCATTATTAAGAAATTGAAAGAATATGGCAGAGAGGCAGCAAAGAGACCAAAGATAACCCTGAAGGAGCTGCAAAGCTACACAGCGGAGATTGGAGTATCTGTCCATAGGACCGCTTTAAGCCGTACACTCCACAGAGCTGGGCTTTACTGAAGAGTGGTCAGAAGAAAGCCATTGCCTAAAGAAAAAAAATAAGCAAACATGTTTGGTGTTCGCCAAAAGGCATGTGGGAGACTCCCCAAACACGTGGAAGAAGGTACTCTGGTCAGATTAAACTAAAATTTAGCTTTTTGGCCATCAAGGAAAACGCCATTCTGGCACAAAGCCATCACCTCCCATCACCCCGAGAATTACCATCCCCACAGTGAAGCATGGTGGTGGTAGCATCATGCGGTGGGGATGTTTTTCATCGGCAGGGACTGGGAAACTGGTCAGAATTGAAGGAATGATGGATGGCGCTAAATACAGGGAAAATCTTGAGGGAAACCTGTTTCAGTCTTCCAGAGATTTGAGACTGGGACGGAGGTTCACCTTCCAGCAGGACAATGACCCCAAGCATACTGCTAAGGCAACAGTGGTTTAAGGGGGGAAACATTTAAATTGTCTTGGAATGGCCTAGTCAAAGCCCAGACCTCCAATCCAATTGAGAATCTGTGGTATGACTTAAAGATTGCTATACACCAGCGGAACCCATCCAACTTGAAGGAGCTGGAGCAGTTAAGCCTTGAAGAATGGGCAGAAATCCCAGTTGCTAGATGTGCCAAGCTTATAGAGACACCCCAAGAGACTTGCAGCTGTAATTGCTGCAAAAGGTGGGTCTACAAAGTATTGACTTTGGGGGTGTGAACAGTTACGCACACTCAAGTTCAGTTCTTTTGTCTTATTTCTTGCTTGTTTCACAATAAAAAATATTTTGCATTTTTAAAGTGGTAGGCATGTTGTGTAAATCAAATGATACAAACCCCCCCAAAAATCTATTTTAATTCCAGGTTAAAGGCAACAAAATAGGAAAAACCTTTGCAAGCCACTGTAAAATGCAGATTTGACTCTGAGGCAGGGATCCAAGGTGGTGGTGGTGGTGGTAATGGTAGAGATGGTAGCATTGTGACTGTAATGTGAGTAGGAGCAGGAGACAGACAGATGAGGCAGACAGGATAGACTGACTACTTTATTATTATTATTATTATACCTTTATTTCAACAAGGAACACAGACTGAGACCAAAGTCTCTTTTAAAGCTGGACCCTGCGTATACATGTTTACATATACAGTTTAGGTACAATGATTAAGAAACTACACAAGACAAACACAAACAATCACAGACTAAGAGCAGGAGACAGACAGATGAGGCAGGCATATAGAAGGCAGACAGCAAAGACTGCCCCAGACAGGGTAGACTGCCCCAGACAGGGCAGCCTGTCTCTGACTCAGACAGGAAGGGAACAGGTGTAGAGGCGGTGCAGCCAGTCTTTGAAAAGACAGAGATGGTAGACATTCTCTGTCCCAAATGGCACCCTATTCCCTACATAGTGCACCACTTTTGGCCAGAGCCCATAGGGGCCCATAGAACTCTGGTTAAAAGTAGTGCACTATGTAGGGAATATGGTGATTATTTGGGACGCTGACACAGAAAGGGTTCAATTGAAGCAAGGAACGGAGGTTGAAGGCAGGCAGGCACTGTACTGTGACACTGTTTGGACTCTGAGGCCCAGAACACAGAGATACAGAGGATGATGATGGCACTGTACTTTGACACTGTTTAGAGAATCAGTAATTTGTTTATGCCCTTCTTGTCACTCTCTCTGTGTCTGTTCTTCCAGACTATAAAACACAACAACATCCTCCAAACTGTCTGTTCTTTTGGAATAACAAGTGTAAGGTGAGGGTAAAAGTTTTGGGGGATGTAATTATTCACCAATACGCATCAGTCCCTGATTCAAATGTTTAAGGTACAAGTGCGTCTGTCCTCGGACCCCAAAACCGATCCAAATGTAGCATTGCATTGGTCAGAAAATGTATTTAAAACGTTATGAATCACCGGTTCACTAAAATGTTTTGCTCAGATTACGTTCTTCATACCTTACAAAATACTGGTGTGTCCTCTCCCTCGGTGTCGAACTGTGTTGACAGTCATTGATCTGCAAGTCATTTTGCGTGCCGAACAACCCCAGTAATATCAGTAGCCTAAGTCAAACTGCGCACTGTGCCCAGCTCCGCGCGCTGACCGATGCCAGGTTGGAAGCGTGTTCCTGATCTTGCACATCAGCGGGGCATGGCTTGCATGATATTAGGCTTTATTACTGAGTGACGACCTATGTCATTTGTTATCTATGCACTGTTGAAAGTCAACTACTGGAGACGACTCTCATCTGGCTATACCTGCTGAACGGGGATTACAATATATTTAGATCTTTCAGGTTCACCATCAGCAATAGTTTTGTTAGTTTTGTATTAAACAATCTGTGTGTGTGTGTGTATATGTATGTATGTATGTGTGTGTATATATATATATATATATATATATATATATATATATATATATATATATATATATATATATATATATATAAAAAATATGGTATTTTTTTTTAAGTTGAACATTTCATAATGAGGACAGCAATCACTTTTGTGAGGCACACCCCCCCCCCATGGCTCAGATCAGGTGCCTACATAGTAACTGTATTTATTAAGGATCCCCATTAGTTCCTGCCAAGGCAGCAGCTACTCATCATTTGGGTTTATTATGGATCCCCATTAGTTCCTGCCAAGGCAGCAGCTACTCATCATTTGGGTTTATTATGGATCCCCATTAGTTCCTGCCAAGGCAGCAGCTACTCATCATTTGGGTTTATTATGGATCCCCATTAGTTCCTGCCAAGGCAGCAGCTACTCTTCCTGGGGTCCAAACACTTACATTACACATAAAACAAAAGATGAACAGTACATCATATAACATTATTACATCACTACATATCTACAATACAAAATGTGTAACACCACCAACAATATTACAATGCATGCTTATGCGTGTGTCTGTACCTTTTGCGTGTGTCTCTTCACAGTCTCCGCTGTTCCATAAAGTGTATTTTTACCTGTTTTTTTTTTTTTTATTATGGTTCTACTGCTTGCATCATTTACCTGATGTGGAATGGAGTTCATTGTAGTCATAGCTCTATGCAGTACTGTGTGCCTCCCATAGTCTCTTCTTGACTTGGGGATTGTGAAGAGACCTCTGGTGGCATGTCTTGTGGGGTATGCATGGGTGTCTGAGCTGTGTGCTAGTAGTTTAAACAGACACCTCTGTACATTCAGCTTGTCAACACTTCTTACAAAAACAAGTAGTGATGATGTCAATCTTTCTTCAACTTCGAGCCATGAGCGATTGACATGCATATCATTAATATTAGCTCTCTGTGTATGTTTAAGGGCCAGCCGTGCTGCCCTGTTCTGAGCCAACTGCAATTTCCCTAAGTCCCTCTTTATGGCACCTGATCACACGACTGAACAGTAGTCTAGGTGTGACAAAAGCTAGGGCCTTGTTGATAGTGTTGTTAAGAAGGTACGGCATCGCTTTATTATAGACAGACGTGCAAGCGTGCCGCAAAAAGGCCGAACAACCTTTCCAAGAAAAGCCTGGTTCCTACAGAAATACATGAAGAACCAAGACATTTACACGTAAATACATGAATTCTTACTCCAATTGGGCGGCGGTTAGTTTGCACAGTATATGATTACTGTGAGAGTAGTTTCTAAATGTACCAAAGCATTATGTCTCTGTGTCTCTCTCTCTCTCTCTCTCGCCCTCTCCATGTGTTCTGTAACAAGCCGCCATATTGTGTCAGTCCGCTAGGGACCTGTTTCTAATGTATTAAGTGAGTGTTTATCCTGTGTTAACATTTTAGTTAGCTAATAAACAAATGTGTGTAGTACTGAATCATAAGTAAGGCTGGGGTTTTTGCAGATACAGGAGGCTACGACTGTTCAGAATGATGATATGATACGAGGTTATGACTAATAAGTTGACTGTTTATAGAGGTGATAGGTTAAGACCTTTTAGAGTTTAATTTGGGAGATGGTAACTCTTAAATGAACCGCTCTCGTGGTGCCCCAATTCCTAATGAGTTAATTGTTGTATGATTTAATTTAATCGGGTAACAATTAAACATTTTATTTATCTAATCAACTTACTGTCATCAGATTAATGAAAGTAAAGTCCCGACACAGTGGACTTCCTTTTAGGGCACACCACCTCAGTGCTAGCAGTATAACTCTGGTTCATAGGCACATGATTACAGCATACAATAGCTGTAGGATCAACAGAGGCATTCAGGGCAGTTAGGGGCACATTGTCACGTCCAGGCCTGAGTTTACAGGCTGGCGTGTTGTGTTTAAAGGGTTTTTTGTTCTAGTTTATGTATTTCTATGTTGGGTTAATGGTTCCCAATTAGAGGCAGCTGATTGTCGTTACCTGTAATTGGGAACCATATATATGTTTGTGGTTTTCACTGGGGTTTTGTGGGTCATTGTTTATTCTGAGGTATTTAGTATGTTTAGTTGGTGCCTGTTTAGCTACACCGGAGTTACGCTCTTCATTTGTTTATTATTTTGCCAGTTACGTATAAAATAAAGCATGTATACTGGAAGCATCGCTGCATCTTGGTCCGTCCTTATAGAATATCGTGACACACATAAATTAAGTTACTTACATTGTCTCCCAACGCCCCCTGGGATAATGTACATTTGCTACAGCATAATGACAACTCATTTTCACAATGGTAGGGATTAGCTGAGCTGGTCTTGAGTCATTGAAAAGTCATAACGCAGCCTTGAAATGCCATACAGGAGCCATACACCATGGACATACATTATACACACACACACACATGTTCAAAGCAGTCAACTCAGACAGATCCAGCTCAGAGAGGCCCAGCTCATGTGGCAGCAGATTTTAATTTAGAATGGTAAATGTATGCTTATGCAACAAACGTTAGTCTATCGAATTGTACTGCGTCAAACCGAATTAAAAAAAAATTGATTTGTTCTCTAATTAAACCGAATTGTTTCAAACTGAAACGTGTCATTCCTGTATCGTATCGGAGCCTGTGTAACTTTCTAGAACATCCAGTATTGCACTAGCTAGCTACATGCAAACAAGACATACAGTACTGAATTATCACCCCCCCTTAAAACTTCTATACTCAACAAGCCTTTATCAGCTGGTGAAACTTTGGAGAGTTCTTAGAACTTTTTTAAAACTGTATGTGTGTGTGTGTGTGTGTGTGTGTGTGTGTTCTAGAATCTACAGGATTAAAGAGACAATCCTCTGTGGGTGGTAGGCTTGCTATCCTTCAGACATACAAGACGATAACAGCTAATGGAAGCTTTAGAGCAAAGTACTTAGATACAAAACTCCATCTCCACTTTTACCTCCACGCGTTTCCCTCTTGACTGACTCTTTCGGTCTTCCTCTTTCTCTCCTCCTCTTCTCACTTTTACCTCCATGCTTTCTCTCTGCCTGTCTCACTGTGTGG
Organism: Brachymystax lenok tsinlingensis; assembly: GCA_030435695.1. NCBI lineage: Eukaryota > Metazoa > Chordata > Actinopteri > Salmoniformes > Salmonidae > Brachymystax > Brachymystax lenok. The sequence continues at coordinate 6,511,418 of CM059797.1, forward strand.
GTGGGACTCAGAAGGAAAGCAGCGTGAAACAGGGACAAGTCGTGTGGTAATTCTGGGAGACTAAAGGATAGAAGTAAGACGACATTCCCAGGGAGATGGTTAAAACAAGGGAATTACAAAAGATTAATGTTGTGTAATCTGCCATAATAGGATTGTGTAAAATTTGTCTGGTAATCCTAGAGAGTCATAATCAGAAAGTCACGACTCCCTGAGTGTCGTAGTCATCATTGTAGTTGTCGCCCCTGCAGCAGCAGAATCTTCGTCATCATCATCATCATCACCACTGCAGCCGTCGTAGTGGATGAGAAACTCAAGGGTTTATAAAGATGTCTCGCGGGTCGTTCCAAGTCATTTCTGCAAGAAACCCATCTCTAATTGTTCTGAAATCAGTTTTGTAGTTCGAAACAGATTAGCATTCCTGAAATATTATTTTTGTTTAAATATAATTTGATCTCTGAGAAATTAAGCTAATTGATTGCACCCAAATTTGCTAATTTTTCATTCATAGGATTCATATAATAATCAATAAATATAGTACCTAACATTCGATCTGGACAAACATTTTTCTTCTAACAATGAGGAAGACATGAGGAATCCATGGAAATGGTCCAAAGCCACCCGCAAACTGCTTACAGGGCAAGAACCCCATATGTCATTTGGGTGAACTATCCCTTTAAGCAGGAACAGCACCATCTAGTGGTCAGAACCTGTAATATCAGGATGTATAGGATGAAGAAACAATACTCTGAGCTGTAGCTCTGTACTACTCATCAGACTTAGAGAACTCTGATATTATACACTGAGTGTACAAATCATTAAGAACACCTTTTAATATTGACTTGCACCCCCCCTTGCCCTCTGAACAGCCTCAATTCATCGGGGCATGGACTCTACATGGTGTCGAAAGCATTCCACAGGGATGCTGGCCCATGTTGACTCCAATGCTTCCCACAGTTGTGTCAAGTTGTCTGAATGTCCTTTGGGTGGTGGACCATTCTTGATACACACGGGAAACTGTTGACCGTGAAAACTCCAGCAGTGTTGCATTTCTTGACTCAAACCGGTGCGCCTGGCACCTACTACCATTACATACCCCGTTTTAAAGGCACTTAAATCTTTTTGTCTTCCCCATTCACCCTCTGAATGGTACACATGCACAATCCATGTCTCAATCGTCTCAAGGCTTAATCCTTCTTTAACCTGTCTCCTCCCCTTCATCTACACTGATTTGAAGTGGATTTGACAGGTGACATCAATAAGGGATCATAGCTGATCACCTGGAGTCACCTGGTCAGTCTATGTCATGGATAGAGCAGGTGTTCTTAATGTTTTGTATACTAGTTGTGGGATTGGTGCAGCTTTTGACCATTTATTAGGATTCCTCATGTCTAACTCATTGTTAGAAAAACTTTGGTCCCAATCAGATGTTAGGTACTATATTTATTGAATATTATATGAATCCTATACATTTTTAAAATGGCCAATTTAGGTGCAATGCTAAACTTATCTGTTTCTAACAGCAGAAACTACTTCGGAACAATCTGAGCTGGTGGGTGTAGAAATTCTCTTTCTTGGGATTTTTTTGAGGTGGAACGACCCTCACAATAATCGACATATAAAAGTGTCCAGGTGAACCCGTTTACTCTTCATCCTGGTAATTTGACTTTTCATTTGTCTGTTAAATTGGTCATAACATGGTTGCGACATTTTCTCTTTGAAGTTGAGAAGTTTTTCTTTAGCCCCACGAAGCTAATCAAATAGCCGCTGACTAAACAACAATTAAACAACAACTAACAAGCCACAGTTTGGTGACTGAACTTAATATTCTTTGTACCATTTACTCGTTGTCGTTATCTCTCATAACTCTCTGGTTCATTAACACATGGCTGTGTAGCAGTGGGGATGGTCCTCTTCTGGACCGAGGTTAACTTCTGATTCTTAGTCAAGTTAAACAGTGAATGCATTAGCTCATTAAAGAGATACTGTATATAATAAGAGAGATTAAAGAGGAGAAGAGAGGGAGGGAGGAGGTAAAATGAGCAAGAGAGAGAGACTTTCCAGTTTCCAACCAGAGGGAAACAACCAGGCAGCATGACACTCGCTGCCACCCTCCTCTCTTCAATCTCTGATGTATTTCCAAACTGCCGTAGCCTACATGTTTCTCAGCTAACGTGACATTGCGCAAGTGCACCGCTATTGGACCTGGAGGAGTTGTACTGGGAGCTGTGTTGGGGACGGTTTGTGGAGATCAGAGTGAACGAACGGAGGATTAGTTCCAGGATAAGATAACAGGATGGACAGAGTGAACCGGGTGCTGAAGATAGTGAGGCAGATGTCCCCGAGGAAGAGAGGGGGAGAGAGGGGGAGGACGTCCCCCTCCCTGGGGGAGCTGGAGAGCCCCGAGACCTGCGAGGAGAGCCTCTGTTCCCTCGGTCTCTGCATCAGTGGTGAGGAGTCTGAGGACGCTGCTGCCACGGGGCTCACTAACTCTTTCTCTGTTCTTTCTTTCTGTTAGCTCTATTTCTCTTTCTTTCTCTCAATGTCCTCTCTCTTTCTTTCATTCTCTCTTTCTATTGCTCCCTTTTTTCTTCTTGTTGTCAATACTTGCTACAGTTTGTCTATGTTGTAGTTGTAAATAGTGTATCACTATGGGTTTGTCTTGTTTGTTTGTATGTCTGAATGGAAAGCTAGAAAAAAGTGTGGGAATCACTGTTGTTGATTTAATGACTGTGCTTTAACATTATTATCTGAAAGGGTAGTAGAAGTGAAAATATTACCACTGAAACCTAGTAGGTTCTCTGATAAGGGGTCCATTCTGATTTATTGAGTGAATTACTGGACCTCCTCAGAAACCAGACCATTTTAAGTTACTCCTAATTACCATGTCTGAACCTCTGATTGTCTAGTCAGACAGATGGACAAGGGAGATGCAGAAGTGTCACGGCTGTTCTTGCACCGGACCAGTGTTCACACAATGAGGCCTCAAAAACCGTTATTTATCCGGGGCTAGTTGCAATTCATTTGACTGTATTCGCATTCCAAACAACTTCTGTTCAATGTTGTTGACATCCTGGAATAAACGCAACATGTAAAGTGTTGGTCCCATGTTTCATAAACTGAAATAAAAGATGGCAGAAATGTTCCATACGCACAAAAAAATGTTATTTCTCAAAAATGTGCACAAATTTGTTTACATCCCTGTTAGTGAGCATTTCCTGACGTGTGTCATATCAAGAAGTTGATTAAACAGGATGATCATTACACAGGTGCACCTTGTGCTGGGGACAATAAAAGGCCACTCTAAAATGTGCAGTTTTGTCACACAGCACAATGCCACAGATGTCTCAAGTTGAGGGAGTGTGTAATTGGTATGCTGACTGCAGGAATGTCCACCAAAGCTGTTGCCAGGGAATTTAATGTTAATTTCTTTACCATTCAACGTAGTTTTAGAGAATTTGGGAGTACATCCAACCGGCAGACCACGTGTAACCACATCTGGTTTCTTCACCTGCGGGATCGTCTGAGGGGGAAGGTGTGGGTGCTGAGGAGTATTTCTGTCTGTCTGTCTGTTTCTGATTGGCTGGGCCTGGCTCCCCAGTGGGTGGGCCTATGCCCTCTCAGGCCCACCCATGGCTGCGCACCTGCCCAGTCATGTGAAATCCATAGATTAGGCCCAATTAATTAATTTCAATTGACTCATTTCCTTACATGAACTCAGTAAAATGTTGAGTTTTTATATTTTTGTTCAGTATAGAAGCTCATTCTAGTTCTGTGGTTGACACCGCAGAACTGCATAGTGGTCACAAACATTAAATTGAACTGGGTCGAAGCTGTGAAGTACACTACATGGTCAAAAGTATGCTCGTCATGGGCATCAATGTGGAAGTGGCCCTCTCTTTGCTGTTATAATGGCCACTCTTCTGGGAAGGCATGCCACTACATGCTAGAACATTCCTGCAGGGACTTGCTTCCATTCAGCCACAAGCATTAGTGAGGTCGGGCACTGATGTTGGGCGATTAGGCCTGGCAGTCGGCGTTCCAATTTATCCCAAAGGTGTTCGATGGGGTTGAGGTTAGGGCCCTGTGCAGGCCAGTCAAGTTCTTTCACATCAATCTCAACAAACCATTTCTGTATGGACCTCGCTTTGTGCATGGGGCATTGTCATTGCTGAAACAGGAAAGGTCCTTCCCCAAACTGTTGCCACAAAATTGGAAGCACAGAATCGTCTAGAATGTCATTGTATGCTGTAGCATTAAGATTTCCCTTCACTGGAACTAAGGGGCCTAGCCCGAACCATGACAAAACAGCTGCAGGCCATTATTCCTACTCCACCAAACTTTACAGTTGGCACTGTGCATTCGGGCAGGTAGCGTTCTCCTGGCATCCGGCAAACCCAGATTCGTCTGTCGGACTGCCAGATGATCAAGTGTGATTCACTCGAGAACCCGTTTACACCACTCCAGCCGACACTTGGCATTGCAAATTGCGCACGGCGATCTTAGGCCTGTGTGAGGCTGCTCGGACATGGAAACCTATTTCATGAATCTCCAGACAAACAGTTATTGTGCTGACGTTGCTTCCAGAAGGCAGTTTGGAACTCAGTAGTGAGTGTTGCAAACAAGGACAGACGACTTTTACGCACTATGCGCTTCAGCAATCGGCGGTCCTGTTTTGTGAGGTTGTGTGGCCTATCACTTCGCGGCTGAGCCGTTGTTGCTCCTAGAGGTTTCCACTTCACAATAACAGCACTTACACTTAACCAGGGCAGCTCTAGCAGGGCAGACATTTTAGGAATTGACTAGTTGGAAAGGTGGCATCCAATGAAAGTCACTGAGCTATTCAAAGTCAGTCACCATTATTAGTCAGTTGTACAACCAAATGCCTTCAACTGAAATGTGTCTTCCGCATTTAACCCAACCCCTCTGCATCAGAGAGGTGCGGAGGGCTGCCTTAATCGACATCCACGTCTTCGGCGCCCAGGGAACAGTGGGTTAACTGCCTTGTTCAGGGGCAGAACGACAGATTTTTACCTTGTCAGCTCAGGGATTCGAACTTGCAACCCTCCGGTTACGCTCTAACCACTAGGCTACCTGCCGCCAGTACAGGACATTCTACTGCCAATGTTCGTCTATGGAGATTGCATGGCTGTGAAGGGGTGTCCACATTCAGTGGAAGTCGGAAGTTTGCAAACACCTTAGCCAAATACATTTAAACTCCGTTTTTCACAATTCCTGACATTTAATCCTAGTAAGTTAGGATCACCACTTTATATTAAGAATGTGAAATGTCAGAATAATAGAGAGTGATTTATTTCAGCTTTTATTTCTTTCATCATTCCCAGTGGGTCAGAAGTTTATATACACTCAATTAGTATTTGGTAGCATTGCCTTTAAATTGTTTAACTTGGGTTAATTTTGTCCCATTTCCTCCTGACAGAGCTGGTGTAACTGAGTCCGGTTTGTAGGCCTCCTTGCTCGCACACGCTTTTTCAGTTCTGCCCACAAATGTAAAACATGATTGAGGTCAGGGCTTTGTGATGGCCACTCCATTACCTTGACTTTGTTGTCCTTAAGCCATTTTGCCACATCTTTGGAAGTATGCTTGGGGTCATTGTCCATTTGGAAGACCCCTTTGCGATCAAGCTTTAACTTCCTGACTGATGTCTTGAAATGTTGCTTCAATATAGCCACATAATTTTCCCTCCTCATGATGCCATCTATTTTGTGAAGTGCACCAGTCCCACCTGCAGCAAAGCACCCCCACAACATAATGCTGCCACCCCCGTGCTTCACGGTTGGGATGGTGTTCTTCGGCTTGCAAGCCTCCCTCTTTTTCCTCCAAACATAACAATGGTCATTATGGCCAAACAGTTCTATTTTTGTTTCACCAGACCAGAGGACATTTCTCCAAAATATACGATCTTTGTCCCCATGTGTAGTTGCAAACCGTAGACTGGCTTTTTTATGTCAAAGGTCACCATTATTAGTCAGTTGTACAACCAAATACCGAAATGTGTCTTCCGCATTTAACCCAACCCCTCTGAATCAGAGAGGGGCCGGGGGCTGCCTTAATCGACATCCACGTCTTCGGCACCCGGGGAACAGTGGGTTAACTGCCTTGTTCAGGGGCAGAACGACATATTTTTTTCCCTTGTCAACTTGGGGATTTGAACTTGCAACCCTCCGGTTACAAGTCCAACGCTCTAACCACTAGGCTACCTGCCGCTGTTTTGGAGCAGTGGCTTCTTCCTTGCTGAGCGGCCTTTGAGGTTGTGTCGATATAGGACTTGTTTTACTGTGGATATAGATACTTTGTACCTGTTTCCTCCAGCATCTTCACAAGGTCCTTTGCTGTTGTTCTGGGATTGATTTGCACTTTTCGCACCAAAGTACGTTAATCTCCAGGAGACAGAACGCGTCTCCTTCCTGAGCGGTATGACGGCTGCGTTGTCCCATGGTGTTTATACTTGCGTACTATTGTTTGTACAGATGAACGTGGTACCTTCAGGTGTTTGGAAATTGCTCCCAATGATGACCCAGATTTGTGGAGGTCTACAATTCTTTTTCGGAGGTCTTGGCTGATTCCTTTTGATTTTCCCATGATGTCAAGCAAAGAGGCACTGAGTTTGATGGTAGGCCATGAAATACATCCACAGGTACACCTCCAATTGACTCAAATTATGTCAATTAGCCCATCCGAAGCTTCTAAAGCCATGACATCATTTTCTGGAATTTTCCAAGTGGTTTAAAGGCACAGTCAACTTAGTGTATGTAAACTTCTGACCCACTGGAATTGTGATACAGTGAATTATAAGTGAAATAATCTGTCTGTAAACAATTGTTGGAAAAATTACTTGTGTCATGCACAAAGTAGATGTCCTAACCGACTTACCAAAACTATAGTTTGCTAACAAGACATTTGTGGAGTGGTTGAAAAGTGAGTTTTAATGACGCCAACCTAAGTGTATGTAAACTTCCGACTTCAACTGTACGTTTGCAGTATCCCCATTGACTTACGTTAGGGGACGTCACTCCTACACAGCGCTAGTCCCTCTGTGTTCAGACGATGTTGCGCTATATGATGTAAAACAATGGGTTATACCCAAAACCCTTTTAAGGAAGCACAGATTCTCTGGTATCTCACATCTTTTGCCTGGGGGGATGTATCATGTTAAACCACAGACAGATGTTATGGTAGATGGTATGGTTATCGATGCGCTGGCTGTTTTAGTAACATAGTTATTTTCCCTAACTTCCAGTGTGAGGAATAGGGAGCTAAGAGTTCATTACAAGTAATACTCCTCTGGAACCTAAGGGTTATCCCTCTGAGATTTACTGCCCTAAGAGATGCATTCACCAGTTCGGTTGCTCTATTTTAGTAACTTACCTTGGAGAAGCATCCACGGAAGGGAAGGGAACCCTCAGTGCTCTCAGTAATGCCGGGCGTACTTTATATGACTTTTACAATCCTAACATCGCTGACATGCAGACCAGACCACTCGCGCACGTGCGTCTGTCATCGCGCGTCTGTCATGAAGTTTGTCCACCCACACCAGACGGGATCAGGACACGCAGGTTGAAATATCCAAACTAACTCTGAACCAACTATATTAATTTGGGGACAGGTCGATAAGAAAGCATTCATGGCAATTTCGCTAGCTAGCTTGCTGTTGCTAGCTAATTTGTCCTGGGATATAAACATTGGGTTGTTATTTTACCTGTAATGCACAAGGTCCACAGATAAAACGGTAAACCAAGTTCGTTTTTCTCACCACCTTCAGGCTTCTTCTTCTTCTTCTTCTTCTTTGGACTTGATATGGTGTTTGGCAACCAACTTTAAGGTGCACTACCATTACCGACTGGAGTGTGGACCTCAGTTCATCTTCCAATACCCCACGTGGGTATATGCTCCTAAAAACCAAAGAGGAGATGGGAGAGGCGGGACTTGCAGCGCATCAAGCGTCATAAATAGAACCACGTTTCTATTTTAGAGCCTGGCTACGCAGACGCGCTCAACGATTGAATTACAGGCGAGCGGTGCTGTCAGCATGTTAAACGAGAAGCATCTTCCTGTAGTTGTTTGTCTTGCCAGCGTAGCGGACACTAAACGATGTGGCACAGTACGGGCTCCCACATTACAAGATTCATCACTTGGTCGTGAGGATTCTCCATACCACAGTGTCTTGTGAAAACAATGATGTGATGATGTGATAAGATAGCTAGCTAGAAGTGGCGGCAGGTAGCCTAGTGGTTAGAGCGTTGGACTTGTAACCGGAGGGCTGCAAGTTCAAATCCCCGAGCTGACAAGGTAAAAATCTGTCGTTCTGCCCTGAACAAGGCAGTTAACCCACTGTTCCCGAGCGCCGAAGGCGTGGATGTCGATTAAAGGCAGCCCCGCACCTCTCTGATTCAGAGGGTTGGGTTAAAAGAAAAAAAAAAAAAGGGAGGGGCGGCAGGTAGCCTAGTGGTTAGAGCGTTGGACTTGTAACCGGAGGGTTGCAAGTTCGAATCCCGAGCTGACAAGGAAAAAAAAATCTGTCGTTCTGCCCTGAACAAGGCAGTTAACCCACTGTTCCCGGGCGCCGAAGGCGTGGAAGTCGATTAAGGCAGCCCCCGCACCTCTCTGATTCAGAGGGGTTGGGTTAAATCACGGAAGACACATTTCGGTTGAAGGCATTCGGTTGTACAACTGACTAATAATGGTGACTTTGACTTTGACTTTGACTTTAGAATGAGCTGTGATTCAAAGCAGCCTTAGAAATATGTTCAGTCATACAGAGTTGAAATATCTAGCCGACACATTTTGAATTGAATTACATTGATTGTGATCTACATACTAGTGGTAGTCATCGCTCCTGCTCGAGAGTCTACACATTCTGGATGATGGGATACCATCAAATTAGGAATACTAGTAATTAAATAAGATTTCCATGTGCGATACAACGTCATCTCACTGGCTTCTTCTCTGGCAAACTCTCATTGGCTATTGCTCATCACTGTTCTCAAAACTTGTCGTTGTACATCTCACACTACAAGAGCATTGCAGATTTTGTGCCAGTAAAATCGGAGGGATACCGATCCAGTCTTTGAGCCATCCCAGACGTCCCAACATGTTTGAAGGTATTGGGCCATCTGGGACGGCTCAAAGACTGGATCGGTATCCCTCAGATTGCGTCTCTTACCAGCTCACATTAAACAAGCTTCGGTGACGGACTGCGCCGCGAGTAGGCAACGACATGGGGATTTTGTCTCCGATCTCAAGAACTTGTCTGGGACAGCCAAATCGAGGCCAAAATTGTGTTGTGTACACTCGGCTTAATTTACCTCACTGTTTTGAAGGGGATCCAGGTAGATAACACCTCACCTCACAGTACAAGTTAAATGGTGCTACATTTATCACATACTGCACTCAAGGAGCAGTGTCCCAAATGGCACCCTCTTCCCTATGGGCCCTGGTCAAAAGTAGTGCACTAGGGAATAGGGCCCTGGTCAACAGTAGTGCACTAGGGAATAGGGTGCCATTTGGGATGCTGGGGGGACCATGACGTAGCAGGGGAACTCTATTCTCTATCAGCAGCCCCATTTAGTTATCAGTCAGTGCACATCATTCATTCAGTAGCCTATATAACGTAAAATTATGAATTAATTCAGAAGCCTATATAACGTAAAATTATGAATTAATTCAGTAGCCTATATAATGTAAAATTATGAATTAATTCACTAGCCAATATGATGTATAATTATCAAGAAGCCAGCAGCATATCACCCTGCATCCCACTGCTGGCTTGCTTCTGAAGCTAAGCAGGGTTGGTCCTTGTCAGTCCCTGGATGGGAGACCAGATGCTGCTGGAAGTGGTGTTGGAGGGCCAGTAGGAGGCACTCTTTCCTCTGCTCTAATAAAAGATATTCCAATGCCCCAGGGTAGTGATTGGGGACATTGCCCTGTGTAGGGTGCTGTCTTTTGGATGGGATGTTAAATCGGTGTCCTGACTCACTGAGGTCACTAAAGATCCCATGGCACTTATCGTAAGAGTATGGGTGTTAACCCCGGTGTCATGGCTAAATTCCCAAGCTGTCCTTCAAACCATCATGGTCACCTGATCATCCCCAGCTTACAATTGGCTCATTCATCCCCCTCCACTTCTCTGTAAATATTCCCCAGGTTGTTGCTGTAAAAGAGAATGTGTTCTCAGTCCAATAATAAAAAAGAATGCTACACCCTTATATAGGCCATCTCTACCAGTATCTAACAAGAATTCTACCCCCCTAATAAGCCCTTATATAGGCCATCTCTACCAGTATCTAACAAGAAGTCTACCCCCCTAATACGCCAATATATAGGCCATCTCTACCAGTATCTAACAAGAATTCTACCCCCCTAATAAGTCCTTATATAGGCCATCTTTACCAGTATCTAACAAGAAGTCTATCCGCCCTAATAAGCCCTTATATAGGCCATCTCTACCAGTATCTAACAAGAATTCTACCCCCCTAATAAGCCCTTATATAGGCCATCTCTACCAGTATCTAACAAGAATTCTACCCCCCTAATAAGCCAATATATAGGCCATCTCTACCAGTATCTAACAAGAATTCTACCCCCCTAATAAGCCCTTATATAGGCCATCTCTACCAGTATCTAACAAGAATTCTACCCCCCTAATAAGCCCTTATATAGGCCATCTCTACCAGTATCTAACAAGAATTCTACCCCCCTAATAAGCCCTTATATAGGCCATCTCTACCAGTATCTAACAAGAAGTCTAAGCCCTTATATAGGTGATCTCTACCAGTATCTAACAAGAAGTCTACCGCCCTTATATAGGCCATCTTTACCAGTATCTAACAAGAAGTCTATCCGCCCTAATAAGCCCTTATGTAGGCCATCTCTACCAGTATCTAACAAGAATTCTACCCCCCTAATAAGCCCTTATGTAGGCCATCTCTACCAGTATCTAACAAGAAGGCTACCCCCCTAATAAGCCCTTATATAAGCCATCTCTACCAGTATCTAACAAGATGTCTACCCCCAGTAAGCCATTATATTGGCCATCTCTGCCAGTATCTAACAAGAAGGCTACACCCCCAATAAGCCCTTATATAGGCCATCTTTACCAGTATCTAACAAGAAGTCTACCCCTAATAAGTCCTTATATAGGCCATCTTTACCAGTATCTAACAAGAAGACTACCCGCCCCTAATAAGCCCTTATATAGGCCATCTCTACCAGTATCTAACAAGAAGGCTACCCCCCCTAATAAGCCCTTATGTAGGCCATCTCTACCAGTATCTAACAAGGCTAACACCCCTAATAAACCCTTATATAGGCCATCTTTACCAGTATCTAACAAGAAGACTACCCGCCCCTAATACGCCCTTATATAGGCCATCTCTACCAGTATCTAACAAGGCTACCCCCCTAATAAGTCTTTATTTAGGCCATCTTTACCAGTATCTAACAAGAAGACTACCCGCCCCTAATAAGCCCTTATAAAGGCCATCTCTACCAGTATCTAACAAGAAGACTACCCGCCCCTAATAAGCCCTTATATAGGCCATCTCTACCAGTATCTAACAAGAATTCTACCCCCCTAATAAGCCCTTATATAGGCCATCTCTACCAGTATCTAACAAGAATTCTACCCCCCTAATAAGCCCTTATATAGGCCATCTCTACCAGTATCTAACAAGAAGTCTAAGCCCTTATATAGGTGATCTCTACCAGTATCTAACAAGAAGTCTACCGCCCTTATATAGGCCATCTTTACCAGTATCTAACAAGAAGTCTATCCGCCCTAATAAGCCCTTATGTAGGCCATCTCTACCAGTATCTAACAAGAATTCTACCCCCCTAATAAGCCCTTATGTAGGCCATCTCTACCAGTATCTAACAAGAAGGCTACCCCCCTAATAAGCCCTTATATAAGCCATCTCTACCAGTATCTAACAAGATGTCTACCCCCCCAGTAAGCCATTATATTGGCCATCTCTGCCAGTATCTAACAAGAAGGCTACACCCCCAATAAGCCCTTATATAGGCCATCTTTACCAGTATCTAACAAGAAGTCTACCCCCCTAATAAGTCCTTATATAGGCCATCTTTACCAGTATCTAACAAGAAGACTACCCGCCCCTAATAAGCCCTTATATAGGCCATCTCTACCAGTATCTAACAAGAAGGCTACCCCCCCTAATAAGCCCTTATGTAGGCCATCTCTACCAGTATCTAACAAGGCTAACACCCCTAATAAACCCTTATATAGGCCATCTTTACCAGTATCTAACAAGAAGACTACCCGCCCCTAATACGCCCTTATATAGGCCATCTCTACCAGTATCTAACAAGGCTACCCCCCTAATAAGTCTTTATTTAGGCCATCTTTACCAGTATCTAACAAGAAGACTACCCGCCCCTAATAAGCCCTTATAAAGGCCATCTCTACCAGTATCTAACAAGAAGACTACCCGCCCCTAATAAGTCCTTATATAGGCCATCTCTACCAGTATCTAACAAGAAGGCTACCCCCCCTAATACGCCCTTATATAGGCCATCTCTACCAGTATCTAACAAGAAGGCTAACACCCCTAATAAGCCCTTATATAGGCCATCTGGCCATCTTTACCAGTATCTAACAAGAAGACTACCCGCCCCTAATACGCCCTTATAAAGGCCATCTCTACCAGTATCTAACAAGAAGGCTACCCCTAATAAGATACACCAGGGTCTTAGCTTGTAACTGTGGGACTAGCTTTGTTCTTCTAATACAGTTATTATTGGTTATTAAGACTTGCTGATCTTCCCTCTGATTTATAATAGTATCTTAGTAGCCTGGTTCCAGATGTATTGCCAATGACCATAGGAGTTGGCCAAGACGGCACAAACCGATAATACAGCACAATCAACACTGAGTGGAGGATACTGGGTATTTTTGGTCCAGTTTTTTTTTTATTGGTCTCTATTTTAGCCAGAATTGAATGTTTCCCAAATGGCACCCTATTCTTTTTAATATAGTGCACTATTTTTAACCAGAGTCCTTTAAAGGGTTTATCTCTCTCTCTCTCTCTCTCTCTCTCTCTCTCGACACAGAGCAGTAATGAGGAGCGAACAGTATCTTGCTAAATAATTTATGACGGCACACAAACAGAGAAAAGCATGAAAGATAGAAAGAAAAAAAAAGGAACGAGAGAAATAGAGAAATGCCTACTTGTGCAGTATCACACTATTCCTGTCTGCTGTCTTTGATAGTCTGCATTCTCCTGCTCTCCAGCAGATGTCACAGATCATTACATATTATGCTGAGAGACACAGCTCACCTGTTTTGTTTGTGAATTTTGAATAACGGAATGACGGAAAAAGGTTAGAAGCTCTTCTCTGGCTGAGGAGGGAATTTCAGAATGATTTTGTGAGGCAGCAGTTTGCAGTTTTGAAACTTCAGCTTCAGCAGGTGTCAGGGGAAACATTTCTCCAAGTAAAGTGTAAAAAAATTCACCTACATCATTGTAGCTGACAGTTTCTCCAGTTTTTTCTGAAGTATTTTGGGGAATTTCTACTCAGCAAGTTTCAGCTCTTTTCTGACTGGTAAAAAAAAAAGTATCCTGCGTGTGTCATTCTTGCTAGCCTGCTGAGCCTTGGCATTTCGATCTGGGAGCTAACACAAGTTTTCAGGTCTCAGACAAAGTTACTAATCACATGAGCGTGTTTAATTCATTTTAGAATAAGTCTGTAACGTAACAAAATGTGGAAAAGGAGTGTGAAGAAGTCTGAATACTTTCTGAATGCACTATCTTTATTTTGACACCGTTAATGTTGATCCTCTCCAACCTGGCCTTTTCTTAATTTGTTGATTTAATTAAGAAGCATTTCAATGTAAACAAGTGTACAATCCGAATTGTGCCCTCCCCTTTTTTGACCCATATCTGAAAGTGTTACCATGGCATTGCTTCCTGTATATGTAACCAATGACTGAAGGCTATAAAACACACAGTGGATTGAGCTAGAGAGGAAGGAGGGGAACTGACCTCATTTTCGTATTTCACATTAGAGAGATTGTGTCTGTGAATCAGTTTACTTTATGAGGCCATACTTGCAAACAAAAGTTTAAGTTAAAGGTTAAATTTATGCATCAGCCAAAATCATTGTCGTAGTGTCACGGGATAGAACGTTACAATGTAACTGGTCTCATCAGATAGAGCTAACGTGTGCCAGGTTACCTTCACCAGGTGGCAGTGATTATTTCCTGTAACACATTTCTCATTAGCCTATCAAAGATCTGAAACCTTTTCTTGTCAACCCAATAGCATTTCTTAAAAAAAAAAATTAAAAAGCAACTCTGTCACCAGAGGAATACATTTAAACCTTGAATTTGGAGGTTTGCAATGTATCCCTCTGGTGGCTGAGTTGACCTATTTTAGTATGGCTCCCCCTATCTGTTCAGTCTAGTATGTGCCTAGTTAACATGCTGGATAATTGGGAGAATGAAGCTCTATTTTCATACAAGAAATGTAAACGCCTGGATATCGCTAAACGACATTGGCACTTGGATCGGATTAGCCAGATGACATGAAAATAGAGGTCTTTGGCCACGCCCACCAGTGGTGGGTTTGGCGTTGAAGAAAAGAACCCCATAACGACTGTAAAATTTGGTGGTGGATCTTTGATGTTATGGGGCTATTTTGTATCCACTGGTCCTGGGGCCCTTCTTAAGGTCAACGGCATCATGAACTTTACCCAGCAGTAGGTCATTTCAGCCAAAAACCTGGTTGCCTCTGCCAGGAGGCTGAAACTCGGCCTCAAATGGATCTTCCAGCAAGACAATAACCCCAAGCACACATCAACATCCACAAGGAAATTGTGTTTTTTTTATTTCTTATGTACATTTTGCAATGGTCATCTCAGTCTCCAGACTTGAACCCCATTGAAAACCTGTGGTTTGAATTGAAGAGGGCACAGACGAAGGATATCAAGGATCTGGAAAGATTCTGTATAGGAGGAATGGTCGAAGATCCCTCCCAATGCATTCTCTAATCTCATAAATCATTTTAGAAAAAGGCTCAGTGCCGTTATCCTCACAAGGTGACGTATTAAAAGGTGGCGTATTGCCAATCATTTTTACCCGTCTATTTTGAGAAAAAAAAGATAACTTGTTAAAAAAATAAATTTTTCTGAGCAATTGTATTAGTATAAAATAAAATGTGCATACAATAGAGCTCTTTGTCTTTATCAAAAGTGGCAATAATTTTGGACCTGAATGTACAGTTGAAGTCGGAAGTTTACATACACCTTAGCCAAATACATTTAAACTCAGTTTTTCACAATTCCTGACATTTAATCGTAGTAAAAATTCCTTGTCTTAGGTCTTTTAGGATCACCGCTTCATTTTAAGAATGTGAGAATATGTCAGAATAATGATTTATTTCAGCTTTTATTTCTTTCATCACATTCTCAGTAGGCCAGAAGTTTACATACACTCGTGCAAGCCTCCCCCTTTTTCCTCCAAACATAACAATGGTCATTACATTTCTCCAAAAAGTACGATCTTTGTCCCCATGTGCAGTTGCAAACCGTAGTCTGGCTTTTTTATGGTGGCTTTGGACCAGTGGCTTCTTCCTTGCTGAGCGGCCTTTCAGGTTATGTCGATATAGGACTCGTTTTACTGTGGATAAAGATACTTTTTTACCTGTTTCCTCCAGCATCTTCCTTTGCTGTTATTCTGGGATTAATTTGCACTTTTCGCACCAAAGTACGTTCATCTCTAGGAGACAGAACGCATCTCCTTCCTGAGCGGTATGACGGCTGCGTGGTCCCATGGTTTTTATACTTGCGTACCATTGTTTGTACAGATGAACGTGGTACCTTCAGACGTTTGGAAATTTCTCCCAAGGATGAACCAGACTTGTGGAGGTCTACAATTGTTTTTCTGAGGTCTTGGATGATTTCTTTTGATTTTCCCATGATGTCAAGCAAAGAGGCACTGAGTTTGAAGGTAGGCCTTGAAATACATCCATTGTCTGTTGGCTTTTCTGCATATAAAAAAAAATAAAATAAATACAGATCCTATTTTGACGCACAAAACAATTAAGACCGATGGGTTTTCTCCCACTTTTCCTGAAATATTCACATAACGTCACAAACCTGCTGTGTTCATTCGATGGCAGTGCAATTGGCATATGTTCTTCGAAGAGAGGACGCCGTAATGAGAGAAAATAGACCTTTAACAAAATAAAAACATGACAGAGATGGAGTCCAGACAGGCTACTTTAGGAAATTTTCTGAATAGACATATAGGCCTATAGAGAGAATCAGCTAAACCCCACGTCAACATTAACAGGACAGAGTAACCAGACACCTGCTCATTGCATACATGATGGTATGAAATAAACCAAAACGTGTTTCTCACAAGTGTAGCAGGATGTGAGCTCTGCAAACAACAGTGAATAAGAACAGTAAATGACTGTAATTAATACATGCATTAACAGAAATTAATGTAATGTTTATTATTTATTGAACCTTTATTTAACTAGACAAGTCAGTTAAGAACAAATTCTTATTTACAATGACGGCCTACACCGGCCAAACCCGGACGACACTGGGCCAATTGGGATTCCCAATCACGGCCGGTTGTGATATAGCCTGTATTCGAACCAGGGTGTCTGTAGTGACGCCCCAAGCACTGAGATGCAGTGCCTTAGACCGCTTCGCCTCTCGGGAGCCCTGACGAGGATGACAGGGATTAACGATAAATTGCCTGTTTTACAAACGGTAGGCTACATAGAAGTGCATTGTGGGTCGACATTCTATAGCCTAGGCTAATGTTCTACTTTGCTGGGAAAGGGCGGCAGATTTCTTTTTTTGTCTCGCCTAGAGCGGCATATTGGCCAGGACCTAAGCATTGATTAGTCTATAAATTAAGAAAAGATGATGTATCAAATTACACCATGCCAGGATGTAGTGGATTGGCACATTATCTATTTGACACAACATTAGCGTGTTATAGTCCTCAGAGCACAACCTTGTCGACTGCTGTTGAAAAAATAATTAATACTCATCCAACACATCCAAGCTTTTTTTTAAAGATGTATTTATTTACTAGCAAGCAATGAAAACAGTGCCTTCTATAAAATAAATGACACATATCAACCATTTTTTTGGACACGAAGTGCCATAGCCTATAGTTCTGTACATGTAGAAGATGAGCTGCTGGCGCATCAAAGGACAGTTGGAAAGAGGTGGACATGTAGAAAGTTGAATAAACAGACTGTTAGAAAAACAATTGCTTGTAACCATTAGTAAACACTCCCACCATTAGGTAAAGTTTATCTACATTAGAAAATAAAGTTAATACAATATATATATTAAAATGAATGTAGGCCTATATAAACAGTTATAAGTGGTTCTTTTATTTTCATGACTGTCTTCATCTATAACCGTCAGTTACACGGTTATTCAATTACCTTCACAGCCCTAGGTAGAACGGTTTTGGGTTCCATGTAAAACCCTCTGCAGAAAGAGTTCTACATGGAACCCAATATGGTTCTACCTGGAACCAAAAGGGTTCTACCTGGAACCAAAAGGGTTCTTCAAATGGTTATCTTATTAGCCTAACGACTCACACTAAATTCTCCCGCTGCTCTGTTGTTCGCTACATACTTTAGTTTGAGACTGCCATCGTTGATGTCGTTTGTGGTTACGCGGGGCACGAAAGGCATTGTACAAAACAAAGTCATCAGCGACTGGATAGTCTCTAACCAATCAAAGCCAATGACGAATTTTCAAATCGCCGCGTTACCCACGTGTGCTCTGGCCCAACCCATCGGTTTCTGGACCAATCAGGCGGACCTGAATGTTTTTGCATTCGTACTCCGATCCAGACTCATTGCGGAGAAGAGACTTACGTCCGTGGGCGTGGCGTAGCATTTGGTGCAGCAAGGTGTCTGGGTAGCCTATGGGGACTAAGAGTGTACTGTATGCCATTTTAAGTGGTGCTGTCCTTGCATTTAGCCAACACAGAACTTTGTTAAACATTTAGTGAAAGCTCACAAATGAAGGGTACCCAAGCTCCGGTTCTCTCTCAACTAATATCCTTCTCTCTCTCTCGCTCTCTCTCTCTCTCTCTCAGAACTCTGTCTCTCTCTCTCTCTCTCTCTCTCTCTCTCTCTCTCTCTCTCTCTCTCTCTCTCTCTCTCTCACAACTCTGTCTCTCTGCCCCTCCCTCCCCACTCTCTCATTATTCCCTAGTGTTGGAACAGCGATGAACAATCCATTTTTCAGTCCCCCATCTTTTCTAGGAAATGTTGCCTGTGGGACTTGGAACGGAGGCCTGATGTCTAATTTCTGTTTCATTGTGTTGCATCACTTACATATGATTACTGGAATAGATGGAGGGAAGAAGGAGTGGCTTTTTCACAAAGTTCACATAAGGTGTCTTTCTGGCCAAATGAAGTGCACTATATAGGGAGTCGTGGATTTTCCTCATATGAGGCACTATTTACTTTGGGCTGCTTTTTACAAAATATAACAATTATACTACTACTACTACTACTAATGGTGCATTCTGTGTGTAGAACGTCCCGTATAAGGGAATAGGGGCCCAGCAAACATGTCCACATTGGCACGATGTGGCCCCATTGAGGGCTAAAATATTGGCCCCATGTAGACTGCCTACATTAGGTCGATAAACCTTTGGTTATCGGCTCCACGTTGGCCCCCAAGGCATTGGCCCAGTGTGGCCCAGTGTGGGCAGCCCAAACAGTGGGGCAAAAAGTATTTAGTCAGCCACCAATTGTGCAAGTTCTCTCACTTAAAAAGATGAGAGACGCCTGTAATTTTCATCATAGGTACACTTCAACTATGACAGACAAAACGAGGAAAAAAAATCCAGAAGATCACATTGTAGGATTTTTTATGAATTTATTTGCAAATTATGGTGGAAAATAAGTATTTGGTCACATACAAACAAGCAAGATTTCTGGCTCTCACAGACCTGTAACTTCTTCTTTAAGAGGCTCCTCTGTCCTCCACTCATTACCTGTAATAATGGCACCTGTTTTGAACTTGTTATCAGTATAAAAGACACCTGTCCACAACCTCAAACAGTCACACTCCAAACTCCACTATGGCCAAGACCAAAGAGCTGTCAAAGGACACCAGAAACAAAATTGTAGACCTGCACCAGGTTGGGAAGACTGAATCTGCAATAGGTAAGCAGCTTGGTCTGAAGAAATCAACTGTGGGAGCAATTATTAGGAAATGGAAGACATACAAGACCACTGATAATCTTCGTCGATCTGGGGCTCCACGCAAGATCTCACCCCGTGGGGTCAAAATGATCACAAGAACGGTGAGCAAAAATCCCAGAACCACACGGGAGGACCTAGTGAATGACCTGCAGAGAGCTGGGACCAAAGTAACAAAGCCTACCATCAGTAACACACTACGCCGCCAGGGACTCAAATCCTGCAGTGCCACACGTGTCCCCCTGCTTAAGCCAGTACATGTTCAGGCCCGTCTAAAGTTTGCTAGAGAGCATTTGGATGATCCAGATGAGGATTGGGAGAATGTCAGATGAAACCAAAATATAACTTTTTGGTAAAAACTCAACTCGTCGTGTTTGGAGGACAAAGAATGCTGAGTTGCATCCAAAGAACACCATACCTACTGTGAAGCATGGGGGTGGAAACATCATGCTTTGGGGCTGTTTTTCTGCAAAGGGACCAGGAAGACTGATCCGTAAAGGAAAGAATGAATGGGGCCATGTATCGTGAGATTTTGAGTGAAAACCTCCTTCCATCAGCAAGGGCATTGAAGATGAAACGTGGCTGGGTCTTTCAGCATGACAATGATCCCAAACACACTGCCCGGGCAACGAAGGAGTGGCTTCGTAAGAAGCATTTCAAGGTCCTGGAGTGGCCTAGCCAGTCTCCAGATCTCAACCCCATAGAAAATCTTTGAAAGTCCGTGTTGCCCAGCGACAGCCCCAAAACATCACTGCTCTAGAGGAGATCTGCATGGAGGAATGGGCCAAAATACCAGCAACAGTGTGTGAAAACCTTGTGAAGACTTACAGAAAACATTTGACCTCTGTCATTTCCAACAAAGGGTATATAACAAAGTATTGAGATAAACTTTTGTTATTGACCAAATACTTATTTTCCACCATAATTTGCAAATAAATTCATAAAAAATCCTACAATGTGATTTTCTGGATTTCTTTTTCTCATTTCGTCTGTCATAGTTGAAGTGTACCTATGATGAAAATTACAGGCCTCTCTCATCTTTTTAAGTGAGAGAACTTGCACAATTGGTGGCTGACTAAATACTTTTTTTCCCCACTGTATCTGGTGAAGACAGTCATAACCTTTACCTGAAATAAGCTTATCTTTTCCCAGCGAACATGCCCACTTTGGGCCAATGCGCCTTTACTATTTAAGCAGACATTTTCATATATTTTTGTTAGCTGCATGTGTGACATAACTCCACCTGTCCTATTTATGATATAATAAAAAAATATTATACAGTTTAAATAAAAAATGTTTTTTGATCAATTAGTATATTTATTCCACTTTTCTGGTGGAATAAACTGAAATTGCAACCATATTTGTATGGCTTGTTTTAAAAATAGCGATAATTTGGAGATTATTCCATTTTCAAATAACCGAAAGTGAGAGGTTGTAATTTGAATTAAGGGAAAAAGGCCATTCTTGAACATGGGGTGAGACATTCTTATTAATCCGCTAGAGAACCAGTTTGGATTTTAGTATAACTTTTGTTTGACTGAAGCCTTTAGTGAGAGGTCTAATTCTTTAATATTGAAAAATGTCTGCCCTCCGAATTCATATTCATTGTACAAATAGGGCCCTTTAATTTAGTCTAGTTTACCATTATTAAACTTTTTTTTTTTTTTTTTGCACATATCATTTCAAAAAACAAGTCGCTAGGTGTAAGCAAGGCCATAAGCAAATAGGTAAACTAGGATATGACTAAAGAGTTCATCAGGGTGATTTTCACACGAATAGACAGGCATTTTCCTTTCCATGGTAGCAAGATTTTATCTATTTTTGCTAACTTTATATAAAAATGTATTGTAGTGAGATTATTTATTTATTTCTGGATATGAATACAGAGTATGTGCACATCCCCGTCAGACCATTTTATTGGTAAACTACACGGTAATGTAAAAGTTTTTTTGTGATCCAATACGTAATATAGTACACTGATCATAATTTGGTTTTAATCCAGAGAGGTTAGAAAAATGATCAAGATCCTCTGAGGCTGTGGAGGGATTCAAATTGTGGATTTAAAAGAAAACATGAACAGAACACATTTTATCCATGAACTCAGAAAGGTGATTGCTAGGCAACAGGCTTCTGGAATGGAACGGAACATCTTTTATCCATGAACTCAGACAGGTGAGAGCTAGGCAGCAAGCTTCTGGAATGGAACAGAACAAAATGGCATCCTATTCCCTACATAAAGACGTGCACTCACCTTTTGGGATGCAGGCGGGGCATGAGGACCGCTGCATTGTAACATTTTGATTTCACTCAGGGCAGTTCACAATACCACTTCTACTTGACCGTTTCATTTCCTGTCGAGGTTCCTTTGAGATTGTGAAGGCCAATATGTCATGAGGGTGTCTAAAATACCACTAATTGTTCATTATGTCACTTCTAAAGACTTCCGGTTCAATGTTTAGTATATATGACATATATCAATATCTATGTAGTCCTTGACCTATTCGGTATATAAAGAGCGAATATCTTTCTAAACATCTCTCAGTAACCCACAACTCAAGTTTCTCAAGGCATCAAAATCCACCTCTATTTTTGCTCATACATGATGATCCATCCTCAGAAAGATCCTAGATTTAACTCTCACACACACAGAGTGGGTGGAAAGCTGAGCATTTTTAGCAGCTGTGTGTGTGTGTGTGTGTGTGTGTGTGTGTGTGTGCTTCAAGCGTGGTGTAAAGATTAAACCTGATTTCCATTTTCACCAATAGCTAGTGTAGAAGATAGAGCGGCAACACAAAGCGTGTCACAGTGAACAGAGGCAGGAGGCTATAAGCCAGGCTTTCCAATGTAAAGATGAAGTAAAAATAGATTTCCCTGTGTTGAATGGGATCTGTCAGAGACTGAGCTAGTGTAGCGGAAGGCTAATAGCATTGCTACAGCAATGCTTTCCTGAGACCTAGAAGTACTGCCACAGACCTGGGTCCAAATAGTATTTCAAATTCCTTGAGCCAGTCTGGAGCGCCGAATAGTCAGTTTGTACTTTTAAGACTATACCATTGGTTCTATTGAGCCAGGCAAACTTAATGATGCCCAGCTGAAATGTCTTACATGATTTGAAATACTATTGATGGCAGCATTCGCGCAAAACTGAAAGCGCAAACCACTGCTTTTAATCAGGGCAAGGCGACCGGAAACATGACCGAATAGAAACAGTGTAGCTATTCCCTCCGCAAGGCAATCAAACAAGCTAAGCATCAGTATAGAGACAAAGTAGAGTCACAATTCAATGTCAAAGGGTCATTGTGACTCTACTAGCCCCGTCGAGGAACACGATGTCTTGTCCAGAACAAACTAAACAACTTCTCTGCTCGCTTTGAGGACAATACGACACGGCCCGCTACCAAAACCTGCGGGCTCTCCTTCACCGCAGCCAACGTGAGTAAAACATTTAAATGTTAACCCTCGCAAGGCTGCCGGCTCAGATGGCATCCCTGGCCGCGTCCTCAGAGCATGCGCAGACCAGCTGGCTGGTGTATTTACGGACATATTCAATCAATCCTTATCCCAGTTTGCTGTTCCCACATGCTTCAAGAGGGCCACCATTGTTCCTGTTCCCAAGAAAGCTAAGGTAACTGAGCTAAACGACTATTGCCCCGTAGCACTCACTTCCGTCATCATGAAGTGCTTTGAGAGACTAGTTAAGGATCATATCACCTCCACCCTACCTGACACCCTAGACCCACTCCAATTTGCTTACCGTCCCAATAGTTCCATAGACGATGCAATCGCAATCACACTGCACACTGCCCTAACCCATCTGGACAAGAGGAATACCTATGTAAGAATGCTGTTCATCGACTACAGCATTTAACACCATAGTACCCTCCAAACTCGTCATTAAGCTCGAGACTCTGGGTCTCGACCCCGCCCTGTGCAACTGGGTCCTGGACTTCCTGACGGGCCGCCCCCAGGTGGTGAGGGTAGGAAACATCTCCACCCCGCTGATCCTCAACACTGGGGCCCCACAAGGGTGTGTTCTCAGCCCTCTCCTGTATTCCCTGTTCACCCATGACTGCGTGGCCAGCCACGCCTCCAACTCAGTCATCAAGTTTGCAGACGACACTACAGTGGTAGGCTTGATTACCACCATGACGAGACGGCCTACAGGGAGGAGGTGAGGGCATAACTCACACTCACACTCATAACCTCACACTCAACGTCAACAAAACAAAGGAGATGATCGTGGACTTCAGGAATCAGCAGAGGGAGCAGCCCCCTATCCACTTCGACGGGACAGTAGTGGAGAAGGTCGAAAGTTTTAAGTTCCTCGGCGTACATATCACGGACAAACTGAAATGGTCCACCCACACAGACAGCGTGGTGAAGACCTTCAACCTCAGGAGGCTGAAGAAGTTTGGCTTGTCACCAAAAACACTCACAAACTTTTACAGATGCACAATCGAGAGCATCCTGTCGGGCTGTATCACCGCCTGGTACAGCAACTGCTCCGCCTACAACCGTAAGGCTCTCCAGAGGGTGGTGCGGTCTGCACAACGCATCACCGGGGGCAAACTACCTGCCCCCCAGGACACCTACAGCACCCAATGTCACAGGAAGGCCAAAAATATAATCAAGGACAACAACCACCCAAGCCACTGCCTGTTCACCCCGCTATCATCCAGAAGGCGAGGTGAGAGACTGAAAAACAGCTTCTATCTCAAGGCCATCAGACTGTTATACAGCCATCGCTAACATTGAGTGGCTGCTGCCAGCATACTGACTCAAATCTCTAGCCACTTTAATAATTAAAAACTGGATGTAATAATTAAAAACTGGATGTAATAAATGTGTCATTAGTCACTTTATGTAATGTTTACATACCCTACATTACTCATCTCATATGTAAATACTGTACTCTATACCATCTACTGCATCTTGCCTATGCCGTTCGGGCCATCGCTCATCCATATATTTTCATGTACATATTCATTCCTTTACACTTGTGTGTATAAAGTAGTTGTTGTGAAATTGTTAGATTACTTGTTAGATACCACTGCATGGTCAGAACTAGAAGCACAAGCATTTCGCTACACTCGCATTAACATCTGCTAACCATGTGTATGTGACAAATAAATTTGATTTGATTTTGATTTGATTTGAAACCAGGTCTGCACATTAGCATTAGACAAGCTTCTGGAAGCAGATTCCCAGCCAGAAGGAGGCAGAGGAAGGATAGGCCATCAATTATTAGGTAACATGTTAATTAATAAAGATGTTTTGTAACATAAAGCCAGACCCAATTCTCCCCCCAACCCATTCCCCCTCGGCTCCAATGCTTTGATGTTTGTACATCTGAAGGTTCTGGATAGGTACGTATAAGCAGTGTAGTGCTGGAGTATACAGAACGTATCATTGAAACTTGTAGACCTTAGAACTAGGCTAAATAAGATATTCAATGTAATTAACAGCCTCATTTCCCAACGCTGTGTTTCACTGATTTAATTATTTCTTTCAGATTTGATTAGGGCAGCAGGTAGCCTAGCAGTTAGCGCTTTGGGCCAGTAATGGAAAGGTTGTATGTTCGAATACCTGAGCCGACAACATCTGTCGATGTGTCCTTGAGCAATGCACTTAAACCAAATTTGCTCTAGGGGTTTTGTACTACTATGGCTGACAGTGTAAAACAACACATTACACTGCATCTATCGTACTACTATGGCTGACCCTGTAAAACAGCACATTTCACTACACCTGTCTGGTAAATATTTTTTTTTTACTAATCAGGTGTTAGTTCCTACTTTAGCGATTCTATCTGATGCCTTTATTTCAATAGCCAAACATTTTGGTAAAAGCATTTTTACATGAGGGCTTTTTGACGATTTTTTGGGGACAATAAACAAATAACATACACTACCGGTCCAAAGTTTTAGAACACCCACTCATTCAAGGGTTATTCTTTATTTTTACTATTTTCTACATTGTAGAATAACAGTGAAGATATCAAAGCTATGAAATAACACATATGGAATTATGTAGTAACCAAAAAAGTGATAAATTATTCAAAATATATTTTATATTTGAGATTCTTCAAATAGCCACCCTTTGCACACTCTTGGCATTCTCTCAACCAGCTTCACCTGGAATGTTTTAACATCTAACAGTCTTGAAGGAGTTCCCTCATATGCTGAACACTTTTTGGCTGCTTTTCCTTCACTCTGCGGTCCAACTCATCCCAAACCATCTCAATTTGGTTGAGGTCGGGGGATTGTGGAGGCCAGGTCATCTGATGCAGCGCTCCATCACTCTCCTTCTTGGTAAAATAGCCCTTATACAGCCTGGAGGTGTATTGGGTCATTGTCCTGTTGAAAACCAAATGATAGTCCTACTAAGCCCAAACCAGATGGGATATCTATAAATCTTTTACAGTGCTTTGCAAAAGTATTCACCCCCTTGGCATTTTTCCTATTTTGTTGCATTGCAACCTGTCATTTAAATAGATTTTTATTTGGATTTCATGTAATGGACATACACAGTCCAAATTGGTGAATTTTTTTTATGGAAAAGTGGTGCGTGCATATGTATTCACCCCCTTTGCTATGAAGCCCCTAAATAAGATCTGGTACAACCAATTACCTTCAGAAGTTACATAATTAGTTAAATAAAGTGCACCTGTGTGCAATCCAAGTGACACATGATCTGTCACATGATCTCAATATATATACACCTGTTCTGAAAGGCCCCAGAGTCTGCAACACCACTAAGCAACGGGCACCACCAATCAAGCGGCACCATGAAGAACAAGGAGCTCTCCAAACAGGTCAGGGACAAAGTTGTGGAGAAGTACTGATCAGGGTATGGTTATAAAAAAATATCAGAAACTTTGAACATCCCACGGAGCTCCGTTACATCAATTATAAAAACATAGAAAGAATATGGCACCACAACAAACCTGCCAAGAGAGGGCCGCCCACAAGGCAAGGAGGGCATTAATCAGAGAGGCAACAACGAGACCAAAGATAACCCTGAAGGAGCTTCAAAGCTCCACAGTGGAGATTAGAGTATCTGTCCTTAGGACCACTTTAAGCTGTACAGTCCACAGAGCTGGGCTTTACGGAAGTGGCCAGAAAAAAGACATTGCCTAAAGAAAAAAATAAGCAAACACGTTTGGTGTTTGCCAAAAGGCATGTGGGAGACTCCCCAAACATATGGAAGAAGGTACTCTGGTTAGATGAGACCAAAATTGAGTTTTTGGCTATCAAGAAAACTGTCTGGCGCAAACCCAACACCTCTCATCACCCCGAGAACACTATCCCCACAGTGAAGCATGGTGGTGGCAGCATCATGCTGTGGGTATGTTTTTCATCGGAAAAGACTGGGAAACTCGTCAGAATTGAAGGAATGATGGATGGTGCTAAATACAGGTAAATTCCTGAGGGAAACCTGTTTCAGTCTTCAAGAGATTTGAGACTGGGACGGAGGTTCACCTTCCAGCAGTACAATGACTGTAAGCATACTGCTAAAGTAACACTTGAGTGGTTTAAGGGGAAACATTTAAATGTCTTGGAATGGCCTAGTCAAAGCCCAGACCTCAATCCAATTGAGAATCTGTGGTATGAATTAAAGAACACCAGCGGAACCCATCCAACTTGAAGGAGCTGGAGCAGTTATGCCTTGAAGAATGGGCAAAAATCCCAGTGGCTAGATGTGCCAAGCTTATAGAGAAATACCCCAAGAGACTGCAAAAGGTGGCTCTACATAGTATTGACTTCGGGGTGGGGGGTCGGGGGGTGAATAGTTATGCACACTCAAGATTTCAGTTGTAGAAAATAGGAAAAATGCCAAGGGGGGTGAATACTTTCGCAAGCCACTGTATATATCTTACCTATCATATAAGCATATTTTTATGTCTCAAATACGATTCTCTCAACATTGCTCTGATCTCCAAAAGCTTTCAGGTTGAAATTTCGTGATAAAATATATATGAAAATGTCTACATTGGTCAGGCCAAATTTATTTGGTTATGGAAATAATTGTATTTCCTATTACCACGTCATTTACGGTTTCTATGCTTTTAATTTTGGGCCAATTTATGTCACGCCCTGATCTGTTTCACCCGTCCTTGTGATTGTCTCCACCCCCTCCAGGTGTCACTTATTTTCCCTGCTGTATTTATCCTTGTGTTTCCTGTCTCTCTGTGCCAGTTCGTCTTGAATGTTCAAGTCAACCATCGTTCTTTTCCCGTGCGCTTTTCTATTCTCTTTACTAGTCCTCCCGGTTTTGACCTTTGCCTGACTCCATTCCCGCCTGCCTGACCATTCTGCATGCCCTGACCTCGAGCCGGCCTGCCAATCAAATCAAAGCACTTCATGATGACGGAAGTGAGTGCTACGGGGCAATAGTCGTTTAGCTCAGTTACCTTAGCTTTCTTTGGAACAGGAACAATGGTGGCCCTCTTGAAGCATGTTGGAACAGCAGACTGGGATAAGGATTGATTGAATATGTCCGTAAACACACCAGCCAGCTGGTCTGTGCATGCTCTGAGGACGCGGCTAAGGATGCCGTCTGGGCCGGCAGCCTTGCGAGGGTTAACACGTTTAAATGTCTTATGTCTTTCAATGCCTATAGTACATCCTTTGCTTATAGTACAGCTTCAGATAATGATAATGATGACAATATAAATTTCATAAAAATTTCCCTTCAATCCCACCGTTGAGTATGGTTCTTTAGAAAACCATGATCAGACTGTAGAATGCCATGATTAGACTACCAGTGTTCTCACCTCGGAGACCATTTTATAAACCGCTTGAAAATTGCGCTCTCTCTCTCTCTCTCTCTCTCTCTCTCTCTCTCTCTCTCTCTCTCTCTCTCTCTCTCTCTCTCCCTTCTCTTTTTCGCCTTCTTTTTCTCTCCCCTCTTTCCCCCCCTCTCTCTTCCTCTTCTCTAATACTCTGCTTTAAATAACAAAACTGAAGATAAGTGACAGACAGGGAAGGGTTTTTAATTTGCAGAGGGTACAAACTCCGTGACTCAGGGGGATAGAGGGGGTTTCAGCAGTTTTTTTTTGGACAATAAACAAATAACATACACTACCGGTCAAATGTTTTGCGACGGCTACTCATTCAAGGGTTTTTCTTTATTTTGACTATTTATTTTGTAGAATAATAGGGAAGACATCAACACTATGAAATAACACATATGGAATCATGTAGTAACCAAAAAAGTGTTAAACAAATAAAAATATATTTTAGATTTCTCAAAGTAGCCACTTTGCCTTGATGACAGCTTTGCACACTCTTTGCACACTTAGCATTCTCTCAACCAGCTTCCCCTGGAATGCTTTTCTAGCAGTCTTGAAGGAGTTCCCACATATGCTGAGCACTCATCCCAAACAATCTCAATTGGTTTCAGGTCGGGTGATTATGGGTACCAGGTCATCTGATGCAGCACTCCATCACTCTCCTTCTTGATCAAATAGCCATTACACAGCCTGGAGGTGTGTTGGGTCATTGTCCTGTTGAAAAACAAATGATAGTCCCACTATGCACAAACCAGATGGGATGGCGAATTGCTGCAGAATGCTGTGGTAGCCATGCTGGTTAAATGTGCCTTGAATTCTAAATAAATCACCAACAATGTCACCAGCAATGCACCATCACACCTCCTCCTCCATGCTTCACGGTGGGAATCACACATGCAGAGATCATCCGTTCACCTACTCTGTGTCTCACAAAGACACGGGTGTTGGAACCAAAAATCTAAAATTTGGACTCATCAGACCAAAGGTTCATCAGACCAGATTTCCACCAGTCTAATGTCCATTGCTCGTGTTTCTTGCCCCAAGCAAGTCTCCTCTTCTTATTGGTGTCCTTTGGTAGTGGTTTCTTTGCAGCAATTCGACCATGAAGGCCTGATTCACGCTGTCTCCTCTCAACAGTTGATGTTGAGATGTGTCTGTTACTTGAACTCTGTGAGGCATTTATTTGGGCAGCAATTTCTGAGGCTGGTAACTCTAATGAACTTATCCTCTGCAGCAGAGGTAACTCTGGGTCTTCCTTTTCTGTGGTGGTCCTCATGAGAGTCAGTTTCATCATAGTGCTTGATGGTTTTTGCGACTGCACTTAAACTTTAAAAGTTCTTGAAATGTTCTGTTTTGACTGACCTTCATATCTTAAAGTTAAGATGGACTGTTGTTTCTCTTTGCTTATTTGTGCTGTTCTTGCCATAATATGGACTTGATCTTTTACTAAATATGACTATCTTCTGTATACCAACCCTACCTTGTCACAACACGACTGATTGGCTCAAACGCATTAAGAGGAAAGATATTCCACAAATTAACTTTTAACAAGGCACACCTGTTAATTGAAATGCATTCCAGGTGACTACCTCATGAAGCTTGTTGAGAGAATGCCAAGAGTGTGCAAAGCTGTCATCAAGGCAAAGGGTGGCTACTTTGAAGAATCTCAAATATGCAATATATTTTGATTTGTTTAACACTTTTTTTTTTTGCTTACTACATGATTCCATATGTGTTATTTTATAGTTCTGATGTCTTCACTATTATTCTACAATGTAGAAAATAGTAAAAATAAAGAGAAACCCTTCAATGAGTAGGTGTGTCCAAACTTTTGACTGGTACTGTATAACAGGGATCATAGCTATATTCAATCAAATTCACGAATTGATTTAAAACCTACGTTTAACCTTTTTATCATGGTTGAGGTCTTATTTGACAGATTTGTCCAAAATCATGTGACATAAAACGTTACTTTTATGTCCTTGCATTTATGGCAGTACAAGTTGTCGTTACAGTATAATCAGTGAAATTAGACATTGACCTGGAACCCTGTAAGAATCCCGGATCAAACTGTCGGGCATTTTTTTTTTGTATAGAGATCTCAGAAATGCAGTGTAACTACGTAACATTTTGTGTCTCCTTATGTCAGTGGGTGAAAACAGTTTTCATTTTGAAAAATCGAATGCTTCTAACAGAAAGAGTCGCCTTATCTTGTATCTTAAAACCTAAATTGATACTGTCAGTAACGTGGTTCTTCAATAATTATGCATCATTCTTGTTGGATGCGCTTCTGGTGTAGAGCTGTTTAAATTACGCTGTGACATTTTCACACATCATCATCTGATTTTTCTGAATGACAGCCAAGGGATGAACAGCTGTTGTGACAGCGCATTCAAAGTAACAACTGCTCAAATGTTGGAAAAAAGGTGTTCGCCAAGAATGTCCAGAATATTTTGGTGTCTCGTTCGTTACACCGGTGAAGACAGTTGTGCCTGGATCCACGCTGGATCTAATATCCCTAGTGACTTGATGTTGATCGTCTGTTGTAGTCTGCTTGATTTACAGCAGGGTGTCGATGCTTTTTCTGTTAAATCTAACAAGGTAATGAAATCATGTTTCTTGTGCCTCAGATTGGACACCGAGTCTACTGTGCACAATTGTGTAGTATAGACTAATGTGTAGGATATGCTACTGTGTAGGACAGACTATTGTGTAGGATAGACTATTGCGCAATACCAACGCTCTTCCTATTAATTTTTCTGGATATAATGACAACAAATTATATAGCCTGGTGGGCTTACTGACAACATGATCTGGTAATGAAATAACATGACAAAGACATGTTGTTTTCCATTTTGCACCTGTAATTTTAAACAATACAAGGGTCTTGAAGTAGCCTACTTGAATTTGGAGCTCAGAAATCCAACTATTGGAATAGGCCTACCTTGAAAATCAGACATTTCCTCAGTTTGGTGCTTGGAAAGTCCTTGTAATTATTGTAGCGTTATAATTATCCGTGATTTAATTTTTGATCAGCTTCTGTGAGAGATGTGGCCACTTTTGTTTGTTTCCCTTCGCTTCAATTGAATGGTGTTGCGCTACTCTGTTCTGGTAAAATTACTGTTATTATGACGACTATTATTATGAGGACTAATTTGAATATCAAGGCCTAACAAATTAATTATTCTTAAAGTGGTAATGTTTTTTTTTTTTTTTTTTTACACTATTTGCATGCTTTCTGGGTCTATATTAGGCCCTATATTTACAATTATATAAACTATACAATTGTATAACATTGAGGTCCTTGAAAATTACAATTAAGTCCTTGAATTTGACTTGCCAATGTCTCTATGAGCCTTGCTTAATTACTGCAGTGGGCAGTATCAGGGTCACATAGAGTGTATCTTGGTATTCTTAAACAAATCTACATTGAAACAAAAGTATCCACCTCACACACATGGTTATGGGATAAAAAAGAAGAAGACACCTGTACCATGTCAGATATAGAGTTGAAATATATTACATTTTGAGTTTGTGTCCCAATATTACACTTATATACAAGTGTAATATTATATACAGAAGACAAAAATATAACAAAACCGTTTGGCATAGAAACACAGGATTTCTGGCATTTTTTGTTGTTGTTGAATAATAACTTTATTAATTATGAAATTATGAGAAAGATTAATAACATTCTACCCATGAGGCAACTAGGCCATTTGACTGCAGGAAAGGGTTACATTATGTATAGTCCTAGGCCTACAGTATGTTGTTGTATAGGTTGAGTTATTGTCCAGTTTGAATATACTCACTGTTATTCCTCTAAGTACACATGTGGAACTTCATAAAAATCCTTCTTATTTTTTGTTTCAAACCATTAGAAAATTTGTACCCAATGTCACACATTGACCCCATTATTTATAGGAAGACTCATATACTGTATATGGTCAGTCACTTCACCCCTACCGCACACTGACTCTGTACTGGTACCCCATGTACAGTGAGCACCATAATTCATTGGACAGTGACCATTTTGCTGTTATTTTGGTTCTGTACTCTAGCACTTTGGTACAAAAGGTGCTGTCATTTCTAAACGGTTCATCCGATATGGATGAAAATACCCTCAAATTAAAGCTGACAGTCTGCACTTCACCCTCATTGTCATTGTATCCTTTCAAACTCAAAGTGCTAGAGTACAGAACCAAAATAACAAAAACATGGTCACTGTCCAATGAATTATAGTGCTCACTATATATAGCCACGTTATTGTTATTCTGGGTGGCAGGTAGCCTAGTGGTTAGAGCGTTGGACTAGTAACCGAAAGGTTGCTAGATTGAATCCCTGAGCTGACAAGGTAAAAATCTGTTGTTCTGCCCCTGAACAAGGCAGTTAACCCACTATTCCTAGGCCGTCATTGAAAATAAGAATTTGTTCTTAACTGACTTGCCTAATTAAATAAAAAAATAAAAATTTTATTGTTACTTTTTATTTTATTTTTTACTTTAGTTTATAAGTAAATATTTTCTTAACTCTATTTCTTGAACTGCATTGTTGGTTAAAGGGCTTGTCAGTAAGCATTTCACTGTAAGGTTTACACCTGTTGTATTCGGCACATGTGACAAATAAAATTTGATTTGATTGATCCTCAGTTCACCTGATGTGTACTGGTCATGATTTATCTTAGCGATTAGATCATCTTGACAACAAGGGTATCGTTAATCAATAAGATGAATAGGTTTTGCTAATCGTGTACCTTCTGTAGTTTAGCTGAACAATAAATACCTCTCCAGTTTCAATGCTAGTCACACAGGTGCCTGTGCTTGTTGAGTAAATAACTCTCCAGTCAATTGATTCACATGGCAGAGGATGTTGGTGACAATGATTTTGTTTGTAGTACTGTGCCAGGCACGGTTCAGACTAGTATCGCTGCTAGTCACCCGCAGAGTTGTGCTTGCTGTCCTTGTAGAGTTTGTTTGTTTATGGTGTTAATGTGATCACCCAGAATGCACTGACACATCATGATTGTGGCTCTGTCTCTTTATCAAATATACAGACAGTGTTTCAATCTGCAGCGAGAAAAGAGATTTGGATGCTAATTTAACGCTATCAAAGACATCTCCCAATGATCAAAGGCTTAACTTTTTGGGAGACATCTTGTATCATCAGATCAATATTGGCCCCAGATTTCATAATCTGATAGTTAGCTGTTTGTTGGAAGAGATCATTTAGATTTTTTATATTGTGAGACTTTAATCCAACTCTAAGTCAGCCTTTTATTTTATTTCTAAGTCTCTGTTGTTTGAGTTTCTCCATCGGACTGAAGCAGACTGTAAACGGAAGGCTGTATCCAAAATCGTACCCTGTTCCCTTTATAGTGCTTATGTGCCCTGATCAAAATTAGTACACTATAAAGGGAACAGGGTGCCATTTTGGGACACTGTCTAAATTGCTGGAGTTGAAGTTAATTTGTCAGACTGTGACACACACTGTCTGAAACTCTCCCGGATCCCCATTCAGAGAGAATGATCTCCTCTATTGTGTCTGCCAGAGCTATTCACTTGGGATATAATGTAGCTAGCATATATAGCCCATGATTAACTATGTATACACTACTCCCATACTTGCTACGCCAGGATAGTGGGTTTGATTCCCGGGACCAATATGTAACCATGACTATGTAGTTTGGATTAAAGCTTAATGGCATATTATTATATATTATAATATTACATTTACATTTTAGTATTTTGGCAGATACTCTTATCCAGAGAGACTTACAGTAAGGAGTGCATTTTTGTATTATAAAATGCAGTGGCTTGCGAAAGTATTCACCCCCCTTGGCATATTTTGTTGCCTTAAAACCTGGAATTAAAATAGATTTTTTTGGGGGGGGTTGTATAATTTGATTTACACAACATGACTACCACTTTCAAGATGCAAAATATTTTTTATTGTGAAACAAACAAGAAATAAGACAAAAAAACGGAAAACTTGTGTGCGTAATTATTCACCCACCCAAAGTCCGTTTGTAACCGTTTGCAGCAATTACAGCTGCAACTCTCTTGGGGTATGTCTCTATAAGCTTGGCACATTTTGCCACTGGGATTTTTGCCCATTCTTCAAGGCAAAACTGTTGGATGGGTTCCGCTGGTGTACAGCAATCTTTAAGTCATCCCACGATTCTCAAATGGATTGAGGTCTGGGCTTTGACTAGGCCATTCCAATACATTTAAATGTTTCCCCTTAAACCACTCGAGTGTTGCTTTAGCTGTATGCTTAGGGTCATTGTCCTGCTGGAACCTCCGTCCCAGTATCAACTAAAACTGACTAAAACCGGTTTCCCTCAAGAATTTCCCTGTATTTAGCGCCATCCATCATTCCTTCAATTCTGACCAGTTTCCCAGTCCCTGCCGATGAAAAACATCCCACAGCATGATGCTGCCACCACAATGCTTCACTGTGGGGATAGTGTTCTCGGGGTGATGAGAGGTGTTGGGTTTGCGCCTGACATAGCGTTTTCCTTGATGGACAAAAAGCTAAATTTTTGTTTCATCTGACCAGAGTACCTTCTTCCATATGTTTGGGGAGTCTCCCACATGCCTTTTGGCGAACACCAACACCACTCTTCCGTAAAGCCCAGCTCTGTGGAGTGTACGGCATAAAGTGGTCCTATGGACAGATACTCCAATCTCCGCTGTGGAGCTTTGCAGCTCCTTCAGGGTTATCTTTGGTCTTTTTGTTGCCTCTCTGATTAATGCCCTCCTTGCCTGGTCCGTGAGTTTTGGTGGGCGGCCCTCTCTTGGCAGGTTTCTTGTGGTGCCATGTTCTTTCCATTTTTTAATAATGGATTCAATGGTGCTCCGTGGGATGTTCAAAGTTTCTGATATTTTTTTATAACCCAACCCTGATCAGTACTTTTCCACAACTTTGTCCCTTACCTGTTTGGAGAGCTCTTTGGTCTTCATGGTGCCGCTTGCATGGTGGTGCCCCTTGCTTAGTGGTGTTGCAGACTCTGGGTCCTTTCAGAACAGGTGTGTGTGTGTATGTATATATATATATATATATATATATATATATATATATATATATATATATATATATATATATATATATATATACTGAGATTATGTGACAGATCATGAGACACATTGCACATTGCACACAGGTGGACTTTATTTAACTAATTATGTGACTTCTGAAGGTAATTGGTTGCACCAGATCTTATTTAGGGGCTTCATAGCAAAGGGGGTGAATACATATGCACGCACCACTTTTCCGTTTTTGAATTTTTCACTTTCACTTCACCAATTTGGACTATTTTGTGTATGTCCATTACATGAATTCCAAATAAAAATCCATTCAAATTACAGGTTGTAATGCAACAACATAGGAAAAAAATGCCAAGGGGGATGAATACTTTTGCAAGGCACTGTAGATGTGGAAGTTAAAACTTTTTGCTGTTTCAATACCAGATGCTATAGAGAAAAATAATAATGATGAAGACTATTGTCAGATAAGTGGCTCGGATTCTATGTCTCTCTATTGTGCCTGAATGTGACATACTGATGAGGGTTGAGTGGAAGACTATAGCTGTATTTGAAATCGGGTATGATATAGAATTCAAATTCGCCAAAGATTTGCAACAAAACTATTCTCGAGAGTTTTATGAAGTGAAAAAGTCCAGAAGCAGTGTTCCTGTGACAGGCGCTGTCAACACCTCACACATCTCCACCTAGTTTAGGAGTCCCTTATGGCCACATCAGGCCATCACATTCACACCAAGATGTCTGTGTGTTCTTCCATAACGTTGTCATAACACCGGGTTTACAGCGTCTCTCTTATCGGTTGTGATTATCATCACAAGTCAGAGATGTTTATTGTAATAGAGACTACAGGGAGTCATCCGATGCTTCATGTTTTTTCCCATCTATTAGTTTCTTTGCAATGTTTCCTCGTATATGTTTGCGTTTTACCTCAGACGCATGTTGTCTCTTGACTTGGTTCTAGTGTGTACTTTCACTGGTACAATGATGGTCGTTGAAGATCTGTGTAATCTTGTAGTGTTTGGTGAAAAAAGACTGGTAACACTTCTCTTCATGTACCTTTCATGATACATGTTGTGTACTGATCTGTGTACTGATTTGTACAGTGTTAGATTTCTCTGTGTGCTCTAGGCGGTGTGTCATTTTTCATCTTGAGAATAGAGAGGGGACTTCTCTCCTCACTTTTGGCCTACACTTACAGTACTGTTCACTGCTTGTTGGGACTAATAAAGCTGATCGCTGTGCTGTGTTCTGCTGTGTGCCGATGTCTGAAAGGTTATTAAACCTACACTGTAGTGATTAATAACACTGTCTGGTTGGGAGAGCTGACGCTGCTGCTGGAAGGAACTCAAATAAGGAACCCATGTAATTCTGAACAATTCTACAACTTTTCTGTCATACAGTGCTGTGAGAGAGAGAGAGAGAGAGAGAGAGAGAGAGAGAGAGAGAAAAGAGGAGACGAGAGATAATATAGAGAAAAGAGAAGGAGAGAAAAAGGAGGGAGGAGAAAGAAAAGGTGTAGACATGAAAGACTGAAACAGGAGGAGGAAGCAGAGTGAAGCCGAGCCCGCCTCCAGAAACAGAGCTTTATGAATATTGATTAGTCAGTATTCCTGTGCTGATTGCAATGAATGACAGGAAGCTTTCAGCATTAATTCTCAATGCTGCTTAGCCTCCTTTCTCTTTACAGCATGTTGCTGTCGGTTTGATCTGGCTCTGTGTCTGGTTGTTGTTCTCTCAGTATCTCTCTTGACATGCTCGTCTTCTTCTGGCTTCTGGTTGATGCCACTACCTCACCTTAAGGCGCTTGAAGTTTCTGTAGTTTGAACGAAGGGATGTTTAATGTGTCGATAGTTTCTCTAGTCTGAAGGAAGGGAGATTTAATGTGTAGAGTTTCTCTAGTCTGAAGGGAGGGAGGGAGGGAGGGAGGGAGGGAGAGAGAGAGAGAGAGAGAGAGAGAGAGAGAGAGAGAGAGAGAGAGAGAGAGAGAGAGAGAGAGAGAGAGAGAGAGAGAGAGAGAGAGAGAGAGAGAGAGAGAGAGAGAGAGAGAGAGAGAGAGAGAGAGAGAGAGAGAGAGAGAGAGAGAGAGAGAGAGAGAGAGAGAGAGAGAGAGAGAGAGAGAGAGAGAGAGAGAGAGAGAGAGAGAGAGCTTGACTGAGACGGTTTGCTCCTCTGAGCTGAGTATAATGCGACTTGTTACAGAGCGCTCCACTCCTCCGAAGTCTATTTTTTCTTCCTCTGCCTTTTTTTAACAGTGAGTCGATGAGGAAAGTAGGAGAAAGGAGGATATGTTTTCTGTTTCGCTCAAGTGCCGACTGGGGGTCATCAGACGAAGGATCAAGGGTAGGGTATTGTTGTTGCTGTTGTTGCAATGCAGCACTTTCTTCCAACTAACGCTTTACTCTGTGTGTGCATGTGTGTTTACGTATTTGTGTGTGTGTGTGTGTGTGTGGCTGGGAGAAAGAGTGAGTGGGTCGGACTGGGGATTTTAATAAAGGGTTGGATGGTTTAAAAAGCATTTATCTTTGCTGTTTCTGTCCTGATCAGAGCTGAGAATCAATGCTCACTGACATATGATGTGGGGTGGTTATGTTTTCCTCTTCTTCTGTCCTTGTGGAATTTAATCCATAGAACCGAATGTTTGGGTTCTGGAATTGCATGGTTAGAGTGTTAGGCAGGGCTCTATTCTGAGAGCTGTTTCACTATGATTCATGTTGGAACGTCATGTGAGATATGTGTGTACAGCACCGTTAAGATGTAGTTATGGAACAGAGCAGGAGCTGTCAAGAGTGTGTGCTGAAATACAGAAGGTATGGGGAGGCCTGAGATATCTCCAGCTCATGGCTTCAGCTATGCATTTGGTTTGGCTATTTTGCTAGACCAAGCTTCTTGGTTACAGCAGAGACAATGAATCCCCTCCTGAATCAAGATCCCTGCTGCCTAAATTTGTTTTGTTTGTGGAAAAAAAATATATGTTTGGAAATAAATGGCTCCCCTTGTGTGCACTGCCAATATTACCGTATACCCCGGTATGGTACAGGAACGGTATGAAGGTATGAAAATCTGTATGCCGCCCAATACTAATCTTTTGTACTGTTTACTTCAAGGGCGCTCACTGACTTGAGTTAGAAAATTTGATTTTCCATTTGATATACATTTTATGAAGAAGCCAATTCATTTATTTATGCCGCAGTTTGAATACAATACATCCACCTTTTGTATCCCTGGAATTCAAATAATGTTAAATAAATAATAAAGTTTCTTGTTTTCTTCAGAATATTTTTTTTTTTCTAAAAAGAAGATCGGGTTACACTTTGTTATATTTAATTTTCTTTCCGAATGTTTGCCTTCCAAGAGCTAGATAATAAGGCTGTGATTTAGAAGTGAATTTTTGGCCGGCCATGATTAAACAGATTCATGGAGCTCTGCAGCTGAAGGTATGAGTGGCACGCCTGCTCCCGCTCGAGGGCGCCAGGCTGCTCATCATTACGCACACCTGTCACCATCGGTACGCGCATCAGTGCTTCATTGGACTCACCTGTACTCCATCACTTTATTGATTGCCTCCTCTATATCTGTCCGTTCCTCAGTTTCATCCCCGTGTCAGCATTATTGTCGTTATGGTTTCCCATGTCCAGATGCTGTCTGTGTTTTAGTTAATGTCTGTTATTTATTAAATATTCACTCCCTGTACTTGCTTCTCTTCTCCCACCGTCTGTCCTCGTTGGATAGTTGGAGCATGAACGAGTTTCACTTTGACACATGGCTTGGTGTCCTCAAGTCTGGCTGGATTTGAGGCATGTGCTAGACGAGATGATGAAATACAATGTTAACTGAAAGGGGGTCATTGTGTATGTAACTGTAGGACTTCATTTAATGTGTTAGTACTATATTTTTTTATTCAAGATTTTATTTGCATTTGTCTTTATTTTAATGACACTTTATATGTACTGTATTTGTATACGTACTTTATATGTACTGTATTTGCATACGTACTTTATATGTACTGTATTTGCATACGTACTTTATATGTACTGTATTTGCATATGTACTTTCTATGTACTGTATTTGTATACGTACTTTATATGTACTGTATTTGCATACATACTTTATACAGAGGGGCAAAAAAGTATTTAGTCAGCCACCAATTGTGCAAGTTCTCTCACTTAAAAAGATGAGAGAGGCCTGTAATTTTCATCATAGGTACACTTCAACTATGACAGACAAAATGAGGAAAAAAATCCAGAAAATCACATTGTAGGATTTTTAATGAATTTATTTGCAAATTATGGTGGAAAATAAGTATTTGGTACAAACAAGCAAGATTTCTGGCTCTCACAGACCTGTAACTTCTTCTTTAAGAGGCTCCTCTGTCCTCCACTCGTTACCTGTATTAATGGCACCTGTTTGAACTTGTTATCAGTATAAAAGACACCTGTCCACAACCTCAAACAGTCACACTCCAAACTCCACTATGGCCAAGACCAAAGAGCTGTCAAAGGACACCAGAAACAAAATTGTAGACCTGTACCAGGTTGGGAAGACTGAATCTGCAATAGGTAAGCAGCTTGGTTTGAAGAAATCAACTGTGGGAGCAATTATTAGGAAATGGAAGACATACAAGACCACTGATAATCTTCCTCGATCTGGGGCTCCACGCAAGATCTCACCCCGTGGGGTCAAAATGATCACAAGAACGGTGAGCAAAATCCCAGAACCACACGGGGACCTAGTGAATGACCTGCAGAGAGCTGGGACCAAAGTAACAAAGCCTACCATCAGTAACACACTACGCCGCCAGGGACTCAAATCCTGCAGTGCCACACGTGTCCCCCCTGCTTAAGCCAGTACATGTTCAGGCCCGTCTGAAGTTTGCTAGAGAGCATTTGGATGATCCAGATGAGGATTGGGAGAATGTCATATGGTCAGATGAAACCAAAATATAACTTTTTGGTAAAAACTCAACTCGTCGTGTTTGGAGGACAAAGAATGCTGAGTTGCATCCAAAGAACACCATACCTACTGTGAAGCATGGGGGTGGAAACATCATGCTTTGGGGCTGTTTTTCTGCAAAGGGACCAGGACGACTGATCCGTGTAAAGGAAAGAATGAATGGGGCCATGTATCGTGAGATTTTGAGTGAAAACCTTCTTCCATCAGCAAGGGCTTTGAAGATGAAACATGGCTGGGTCTTTCAGCATGACAATGATCCCAATCACACCGCCCGGGCAACGAAGGAGTGGCTTCGTAAGAAGCATTTCAAGGTCCTGGAGTGGCCTAGCCAGTCTCCAGATCTCAACCCCATAGAAAATCTTTGGAGGGAGTTGAAAGTCCGTGTTGCCCAGCGACAGCCCCAAAACATCACTGCTCTAGAGGAGATCTGCATGGAGGAATGGGCCAAAATACCAGCAACAGTGTGTGAAAACCTTGTGAAGACTTACAGAAAAAGTTTGACCTCTGTCATTGCCAACAAAGGGTATATAACAAAGTATTGAGAAACTTTTGTTATTGACCAAATACTTATTTTCCACCATAATTTGAAAATAAATAAATTAAAAATCCTACAATGTGATTTTCTGGATTTCTTTTTCTCATTTCGTCTGTCATAGTTGAAGTGTACCTATGATGAAAATTACAGGCCTCTCTCATCTTTTTAAGTTGGAGAACTTGCACAATTGGTGGCTGACTAAATACTTTTTTGCCCCACTGTATGTACTGTATTTGTATACGTACTTTATATGTACTGTACTTCCCATTGAACTTCTAGTGTGCCTGAAACGTCATTTGTCATGAATCTGTTTATTCTCTCATCTTTGAACCAAATACAAGGAATCTTTACGGCTAACGGCTTTACCAAGGGAATATAGTTGCCATAGTTATTGTTGATTTTTAGTGAGAGAAGGTTTTGTGTTCTACTTTTGTAATCAATAGTTTCATTCTAAAATGTATTATTAACAACAGAAAGGTTGTCTCACAAAGTTGCTCCTCACAAATCATCTCAGTGCTAGAGGCCTCACTACAGTCCCTGGTTTGATTCCAGGCTGTATCACAACCGGACCTAATTGGGAGTCCCATAGGGCGGAGCACAATTGGCCCAGCGTCGTCCTGGTTAGGGTTTGGCCGGGGTAGGCCGTCATTGTAAATAAGAATTTGTTTCTTTACTGACTTGTCTAGTTAAATAAAGGTTAAATAAATAACATTTAAAAAAAAGCTGAGGAAGGGAAAGTTACACTTCTTTAGGCTCCACTAGTTAAACTGGGCCTGTGTTTAACTCTTTAGACTCCACTAGTTAAACTGGGCCTGTGTTTAACTCTTTAGACTCCACTAGTTAAACTGGGCCTGTGTTTAACTCTTTAGGCTCCACTAGTTAAACTGGGCCTGTGTTTAACTCTTTAGGCTCCACTAGTTAAACTGGGCCTGTGTTTAACTCTTTAGGCTCCACTAGTTAAACTGGGCCTGTGTTTAACTCTTTAGACTCCACTAGTTAAACTGGGCCTGTGTTTAACTCTTTAGACTCCACTAGTTAAACTGGGCCTGTGTTTAACTCTTTAGACTCCACTAGTTAAACTGGGCCTGTATTTAACTCTTTAGACTCCACTAGTTAAACTGGGCCTGTGTTTAACTCTTTAGGCTCCACTAGTTAAACTGGGCCTGTGTTTAACTCTTTAGACTCCACTAGTTAAACTGGGCCTGTGTTTAACTCTTTAGACTCCACTAGTTAAACTGGGCCTGTGTTTAACTCTTTAGACTCCACTAGTTAAACTGGGCCTGTGTTTAACTCTTTAGACTCCACTAGTTAAACTGGGCCTGTGTTTAACTCTTTAGGCTCCACTAGTTAAACTGGGCCTGTGTTTAACTCTTTAGACTCCACTAGTTAAACTGGGCCTGTGTTTAACTCTCTTTAGACTCCACTAGTTAAACTGGGCCTGTGTTTAACTCTTTAGACTCCACTAGTT
Source organism: Brachymystax lenok tsinlingensis (assembly GCA_030435695.1). Classification (NCBI taxonomy): domain Eukaryota; kingdom Metazoa; phylum Chordata; class Actinopteri; order Salmoniformes; family Salmonidae; genus Brachymystax; species Brachymystax lenok. Next base: position 6,553,441 of record CM059797.1, read on the forward strand.
AAACTGGGCCTGTGTTTAACTCTTTAGACTCCACTAGTTAAACTGGGCCTGTGTTTAACTCTTTAGACTCCACTAGTTAAACTGGGCCTGTGTTTAACTCTTTAGACTCCACTAGTTAAACTGGGCCTGTGTTTAACTCTTTAGACTCCACTAGTTAAACTGGGCCTGTGTTTAACTCTTTAGGCTCCACTAGTTAAACTGGGCCTGTGTTTAACTCTTTAGACTCCACTAGTTAAACTGGGCCTGTGTTTAACTCTTTAGACTCCACTAGTTAAACTGGGCCTGTATTTAACTCTTTAGACTCCACTAGTTAAACTGGGCCTGTGTTTAACTCTTTAGACTCCACTAGTTAAACTGGGCCTGTGTTTAACTCTTTAGACTCCACTAGTTAAACTGGGCCTGTGTTTAACTCTCTTTAGACTCCACTAGTTAAACTGGGCCTGTGTTTAACTCTCTTTAGACTCCACTAGTTAAACTGGGCCTGTGTTTAACTCTCTTTAGGCTCCACTAGTTAAACTGGGCCTGTGTTTAACTCTTTAGGCTCCACTAGTTAAACTGGGCCTGTGTTTAACTCTTTAGACTCCACTAGTTAAACTGGGCCTGTGTTTAACTCTTTAGACTCCACTAGTTAAACTGGGCCTGTGTTTAACTCTTTAGGCTCCACTAGTTAAACTGGGCCTGTATTTAACTCTTTAGACTCCACTAGTTAAACTGGGCATGTATATAACTCTTTAGGCTCCACTAGTTAAACTGGGCCTGTGTTTAACTCTTTAGACTCCACTAGTTAAACTGGGCCTGTATTTAACTCTTTAGACTCCACTAGTTAAACTGGGCCTGTGTTTAACTCTTTAGACTCCACTAGTTAAACTGGGCATGTATATAACTCTTTAGACTCCACTAGTTAAACTGGGCCTGTATTTAACTCTTTAGACTCACTAGTTAAACTGGGCCTGTGTTTTTAACTCTTTTAGACTCCACTAGTTAAACTGGGCCTGTGTTTTTAACTCCACTAGTTAAACTGGGCCTGTGTTTAATCTTTGGAGCTCCACTAGTTAAACTGGGCCTGTATTTAACTCTTTAGACTCCACTAGTTAAACTGGGCCTGTGTTTGCTCTTTGGGCACTAGTTAAACTGGGCCTGTGTTTAACTCTTTAGACTCCACTAGTTAAACTGGGCCTGTATATAACTCTTTAGACTCCACTAGTTAAACTGGGCCTGTGTTTAACTCTTTAGGCTCCACTAGTTAAACTGGGCATGTGTTTAACTCTTTAGACTCCACTAGTTAAACTGGGCCTGTGTTTAACTCTTTAGACTCCACTAGTTAAACTGGGCCTGTATTTAACTCTTTAGACTCCACTAGTTAAACTGGGCCTGTGTTTAACTCTTTAGACTCCACTAGTTAAACTGGGCCTGTGTTTAACTCTTTAGGCTCCACTAGTTAAACTGGGCATGTATATAACTCTTTAGACTCCACTAGTTAAACTGGGCCTGTATTTAACTCTTTAGACTCCACTAGTTAAACTGGGCCTGTGTTTAACTCTTTAGGCTCCACTAGTTAAACTGGGCATGTATATAACTCTTTAGACTCCACTAGTTAAACTGGGCCTGTATTTAACTCTCTTTAGGCTCCACTAGTTAAACTGGGCCTGTGTTTAACTCTTTAGGCTCCACTAGTTAAACTGGGCATGTATTTAACTCTTTAGACTCCACTAGTTAAACTGGGCCTGTATTTAACTCTTTAGACTCCACTAGTTAAACTGGGCCTGTATTTAACTCTTTAGACTCCACTAGTTAAACTGGGCCTGTGTTTAACTCTTTAGGCTCCACTAGTTAAACTGGGCATGTATATAACTCTTTAGACTCCACTAGTTAAACTGGGCCTGTATTTAACTCTTTAGACTCCACTAGTTAAACTGGGCCTGTGTTTAACTCTTTAGGCTCCACTAGTTAAACTGGGCATGTATATAACTCTTTAGACTCCACTAGTTAAACTGGGCCTGTATTTAACTCTTTAGGCTCCACTAGTTAAACTGGGCCTGTGTTTAACTCTTTAGGCTCCACTAGTTAAACTGGGCATGTATTTAACTCTTTAGACTCCACTAGTTAAACTGGGCCTGTATTTAACTCTTTAGGCTCCACTAGTTAAACTGGGCCTGTGTTTAACTCTTTAGGCTCCACTAGTTAAACTGGGCATGTATTTAACTCTTTAGACTCCACTAGTTAAACTGGGCCTGTATTTAACTCTTTAGGCTCCACTAGTTAAACTGGGCCTGTGTTTAACTCTTTAGGCTCCACTAGTTAAACTGGGCCTGTGTTTAACTCTTTAGGCTCCACTAGTTAAACTGGGCATGTATTTAACTATTTAGGCTCCATTTGTCACATCCTGGCCATAGATAGCCCTTTTGGCTGCTCTATGGTGGTTTTGGTCAGGACGTGAGCAGGGGTGTGTGTTTGTTCTATGTGTTAATTTCTATGTTGGTTTGTGTTTGGGTTCCCAATTAGAGGCAGCTGTTAGTCGTTGTCTCTAATTGGGAATCCTATTTAGGTTGTTTAGTCCCCCCCACCTGTGTGTGGGATATTGTTTATGTTCAGTGTGTTAGTTGTGCTATGATTGGTGTGTTTGTCTTTTTTTGTTTCGGTGAGTTCAACTAAATAAATATGTTTTACGCAACCTGGCACGCTGCGCCTTGGTCTGTCTTTGAAGATCGTGACACCACTAGTTAAACAAGATACACTTCAAATAACACTTTGATGTGTCAAATTACATGACATCTGTTTCAGTAGCTGTAGTAAGCTAGCTAACTATATAGCTAGGTGTCATCTAAAATAACCCTAATTTATAAGACAGTTCTTATTTGATTAATGGTGGTCGGACCCATCTGTGAAGCTAGCCACAATAAGGAATATCCACAATAGTGGACTTTGCTGTTAGCCTTCAAAATTAAAGTATTGAATTCTACTATTTGTGTTCATTTGCATTACTGTCAATGACAACTTTTATTTTGAAGGCAAACCGCAAATTCCACTATTGTGCCTAATCTTTGTGGCTAGATTCACAACACAACCCAGTGCGGTTGAGCCTCACTATCCAGATGAAGCTAGCTGGCTGCTTATAACGTTATCTTTGGGCAACAGGGTTAAGTTGCTGACTAGCTATTTATTTTCATGAACTGAAGTTCAATTTCAATAGGCGAACAACAAGTGGCAACCTAGCAAATACTTACTCACAAGGATGCCTAAATCATTGCTAAGAATAATTAAAATGACTGCAGGTTCTACTGGTCATTGTTTTCAGGCTGGTTGTATTGGTGCTAGCTAGGTACCAAGCTAAAGCTAGCTACCCCATAAGTTGGTCGAACAAACAAATGCTTTATTACCAACGCGGTATTGTAAACACATCGTTCGTAAACACACTGTGTAACTCCGGTATGGCAACATCTGAAAAATAGCACTTGGTAGTGAGTACTGGTGCTCGACCAGTCTGCGAAATCCAACATCACCCACGACAGAGAACGGTTGATTGTCAAGGGAAATTAATTCCATTATCTTGGCTTTAATGGATTTCGCCTTTGAGTTGTCTCATTGAAATGTTGTTACTCTTTCAAATGACTTGCTCGATCCACACAGCAGACATTGTGGGCGAGGTTAGGAATGCTGTGATGCACGTATAGCGCAACATTTTACATGGCTTCATTACGTCATGTACCTACGTTATATAGGTATGCACGTCAGCTTTGACATCGGTTTTGGGCGTTAAACTAGAAATCGGCCATTACCGATATTGGCATTTTTAGCTAATATCGTCCGATTCCGATATGTTCACCGATATATCGTACATCCCTAGTAATATGTTTGGAACGTTGAAGCAGAATCAAATCACAATACAGAGTCATGAGAATATATACATATCGTATCGGCACCTAGGTATTGTGATAACGTTGTATCATGACGTCCCTGGCAATTCCCAGCTCCGAGTTCAACACGTCTTTAGCCTCCACTAGTTAAACTGGGCCTGAGTTCCACACGTCTTTAGCCTCCACTAGTTAAACTGGGCCTGAGTTCCACACGTCTTTAGCCTCCACTAGTTAAACTAGGTTCAACGATTTCAACACATACTTTGACATGACTTTGGCTCAGGGCTCAGGCATGGACATGTTTGAGTGAATAGCCTAATTATTTTTATTTACGGACCGCTGTTCCCTGACAACTGCATGGTCAAGACTATCGACGCATGGTCAAGACTATCGACGCATGGTCAAGACTATCGACGCATGGTCAAGACTATTGGTCTTGATGAGCTATTGGTCCATGTCTGATAAGGTGCATTGGATCTAAATAAGGGGTCCTGGACCTATGAGATCTGTACTTTAATTTTCTGTTAGGAAAAATATTGGAGGGATAGCATCTCTAGATTGAGCCATAAAACCAGCTCCTCATTCACTCTGATTGACAGGCTAATAGATGACTTAGGCTTTGTCCCAAATGGCAGATTGCTCTAACCGCTAGGCTATCTAAAGGTTGTTAGTTCAAATACCCGAGCCGACAAGGTGAAAAATCTGTTGTTCTGCCCTTGAGCAAGGTAGTTAACCCCCCACAACAACAGCTCCCCGGGCTTACAGTGTGGCAGCCCGATTGGAACTTGTTTGCAATTTACGCAACAAAAAAGTAATAGAAAAAATATACCCTATTCCCTATATAGTGGACTACTTTTGACCAGGGCCTATAAGGCTCAGAGGGTTCTGATGAAATGTACAACACCATATAAGGAATAGGGTGTCAGTTGTGACACAGACCTAGAGTTGAAGGGAAGGGCTATCACGAGAGGAAACACTTCAGTAAGGCTTTACATCATAACTGGAAAGCTCCCGCGATAGATGCTTTGCTTAATAAGGTCTTTTGAATATCGCTATGGCGCCCTGCCGTACTTACCAAATTATTAATTGCTACTCTTACGCTTATCCGTCATCTGTCCCATGACATTTAAATGTTGGATGTGTAAATTTTTTATTTTAATGAGAAGTCACTTTGAATGGTTTTACAGACGGAATTTAGATGGTGAAATGGAAGTCCTTGGAATAGAGGCACGTTTGATTAATATTTAACTTCATAATTATATGAACAATAAAGGCGATATTCCAATGGCATCATTTGACGTATTGAATTAGCAACTGAACTTCCACGGTGTACAGCAGCCTGTAGTATGTACCTTTAACAATTACTTGTTTGATTCCTTAATAATGTGTTTGTATTCAGAGCTGGTTCTGTAGTATGACATTTAAATGATAGCTCAATGTCACCATAGGGCAGATCTATGATGGACTGATTATAAAATATCCATGTGAAAGCAATCATCAGTGTAACAGGGTAGAGTTGTTGAACACACCTTTGTTAGCAGTGAACCCCCACATTACGTTTGGTGTAGTCGGCAGGATTAGATATTCATATGTAACATTTTAATCCTGTTTACATCAGCAATAAGTGTATCAGCTCTATTAGTCTACAGGATATGTGTGTATTGTGTATTGTGTACCCCAGCATGACTTAGACCATGGGTGGGCAATTCCAGACCTCGAGGGCCTGAATGGTGTCACAGTTTTGCCCCAGCTTACACACCTGACTCCAATAATCACCTAATCATGATCTTTAGAATGCATTTTGATTAATCAGCTGTGTTTGCTAGGGATGGAGAAAAAGTGTGACACCAATCATGCCCTTGAGGACTGGAGTTGCCCACCCCTGACTTAAACCATGGTAAGACAGTATGGTGCTGACCCAATGCCTATAGTCCATTTGTAAAGTTGTTACACAACCACACATGACTATCACAGAGTAGATTTCAAGAACTAACAAAACTATGATACAAAGTAGGTCTCACAGGTGACCAGCTATTTGATTTGATGTGATTTTATTAGGATCCCCATGAGCCAAAGCCAAACAGCAACAGCTAGTCTTACTGGGGTCCGACACATAACGAAAAAGACATCACAGACAAAATATTTTACAATTTACATACATTTAAAAACATTAACAGGTGTGTGTGTGCACATTTATCAGTTACGCATACATGTCAATACACACACACAAAAAGTAGGTCAGCTGTACAGAATGTTGTGATTTTTTGAAGGAAATATCTCCCACACGTCTAGCGTTATATAAGACCTTTATTTTTAATGCGGAGAAACAAAAATGGAAAATCCTTTTGAGCAACATATTGTAATGTATGGTCAGTGGAACTACTATATGCTACTATACTGTATGTATAGCTTAATGGATAGCTTGACTCACAGTAGCTGTACTGTCTTTGACTACACTGCTCTTTGATATAAGAATGCCAAAGGCTATAGAGCTCTCGTCTCAAGTTCGTGGGATTGAAGATAGTTATACTCCAAGCTATGACTTCTAGAAGGTATTAGTGGTTGGAGGAATCACATAACATTGTCACGTAACATTGTCCCTGAGTTCCTCACTGCATTTCTGCTATTGTGTTTTGTTCCTAGCAGGCTAAATAAATCTGTTGATGTTTCCTGTGCATCATGTATTTTTTCCCTATGGGGCCTCTTCCTGTGTCACCTGTGAGTTAGCTGCGAACCTCATTTTTTTCCTATTGCATCTCTTCTTCATGACAATTAAATGTATTTTAGATTCACAGTATTCCACTGTAGGCCTATAGGTGTATACAGTAGATAGACTATCACAATGACATTATACGTCTCAAAACAAAAGCATAAATAGTATTAGAGGCATCACTACAGACCCTGGTTCGATCTCGGGCTGTATCACAACCGACCGTGATCGGGAGTCCCATAGGGCGTCGCACAATTGGCCCAGCGTCTTCCGGGTTAGGGGAGGGTTTGGCCGGTGTAGGCCGTCCTTGTAAAATAAGAATTTGTTCTTAACTGACTTGCCTAGTTAAATAAAGTTTAAATAAAATGTTTTGTATTGTCTTTGTGTGCATTGCCAAAGCAGAGCAAACCCACATGACTTAACACAGGACTTTTGCATTTAAATTGCACATTTACTGTAGGTGAACTTATAGTGTGTTATTATTATTATTATTATTATTATTATAACACATTTACCGTAAGTGAAACTATAATAATGTGTTTCCTTTTAGCTAAGGTGCTAACAGTTTGTCCTTAACTAAATGTATTTAGTGGAGGATTTTGTGGTATTTGTTATACCAATTACTTTTGAATAATACTGTTAGAATATGTCTCTGGATGCATATTGCATATAGATGGCTATAGTTCTAACCCGGAGGATGAGGAGAAACAAAGCTCCACAGTTTGTTCTTTAATGTCCTATTTCCTCGTTCGCTCTCCCTCACTGAATACCCCTTTTCTATTTATGTATAAAAATATGTTTGTTAAATTGGTTAATTGATGTCCTTGTTTCATTTGTGTAATGACAATACCTGCTCGACTTCATACCTATGCAATTACTAAAGTACTGTGTAACACCAAATGTTTTTACAGCATTTCTATACAAACAGCAACTGAATTGAAGGTGTTACAGAAATATTACTATTTTATTGGAATGGATAATTGAAAGGTGATAGAGAAGGACCTGTAGGAGTGAGTCTGGCTTTCATATCAGTTTGAGGGATGATAAGAGAGCATACAGAGTGAGAACATTGAGATGATGAGTTTCTGGCGAGTGACCAGACTTCTAAGCTTGACCCTAAACAAATGGCTACATAGTTGGAGGAGCAAGTTTCAGTACTTCATGATTACTGATAGACAGACTAGACTGCCTCCCGAACATAATGATGACAGACAGATAGATAGATAGGAAGGCAGACAGACCGATAGATTAGACTAGACTGCCTCCCTAACATAATGATGACAGACATACAGACTAAACTGCCTCCCTAACATAATGATGACAGACAGACAGACTAGACTGCCTCCCTAACATAATGATGACAGACAGACAGACTAGACTGTCTCCCTAACATAATGATGACAGACAGACAGACAGACTAGACTGCCTCACTAAAATCATGATTATAGATAAATAGACTAGACTGCCTTACTATAATCATGATTTAGATAAATAGACTAGACTGCCTCACTAACGTAAGGATGACAGACAGACAGATAGATAGATCGATAGGCAGACAGACAGACAGACAGACAGACAGACAGACTAGACTGCCTCCATAACATAATGATGACAGACAGATAGATCAATAGATAGACAGGCAGACAGACACAGACTCCTTATTAGTAATAAAACTCACCCCAGACATGAGGTAGGACTAAGCGGTACCCTATTCCCTACACAGTGCACTACTTTAGACCAGAAGTGCACTTCATAGGGAATATGGTGGCCATTTGGAACGTATCCCATAAACCTTCTTACTGATGTTTATTATTTTATTACGTTTATTTGACAGGGACAGCGTACGTTAGTCAACATTTCCCTGTTGATATCAGTGTGATGTTGAGAACTCCGTGATTGCGTGGGCCTCTAACTCGATTCGTTGTGCTTCTGTACCCAATGATTATCTTGTGAAATGTCTCTAACTCTTCGCTGTGCTGCATTACATCATTTTTATCCTTGCAAATGTAATAACCTGCGACCTCATCTTAAAGATGGAATCCACAGTACATCTTGTGCTCTCCTATTGCGCGTGCAATGACATCCGAGGGGAAAAGAACAGTGGTCTTTATTTGCTGTAACTTCTTTGGTTGTTGTAATATCACAAACAGGACGTGGTCGTTCGCCATTAAGGATTCCAGCTTTAAGTGACTCTCAGCCAAGCGTTAGACATGAATAAGTTAGTTTAGACTCCCTCCCACACAAGGTTTTAAGTTTCAGCAACAACAAACAAAAAAAGAACAAGAAAAACATTGTTGTGTGCTACACATTTAAATGTAAAATATTGACAATGTTTCTGTCCATATAGGGGACCTCTTTTTGGTTTAGGAACATCCCTGAGGCAAAAGGTATTGAAGAACAGCACATATGTTCTGTAGTTTAGCTACCCTCTCCCTCCCAATAATCCCTTTATACTACAGAGAGAGTAGGAGTGGTGTAGCCTGACAGTCCCTCTATTCTACACACACACACACAGAAAGGGAGACAAAGAGATGTCTGACTGCCCTCTACTGATTGTCAGTCATAGAATATTTATGTCCAATTCGTTTTCACTTCCAAACTCATTCTCTAGCTCTTTGGTCTTCACTACAGAGATAGTGTTTAAAGTCACTGCAGAGATGGGGTTGTAAGTCACTGCAGAGATACTGTTGAAGTCGGAAGTTTACATACACCTTAGCCAAATACATTTAAACTCAGTTTTTCACAATTCCTGACATTTAATCCCAGTAAAAATTCCCTGTTTTAGGCCCGTCGGGATCACCACTTTATTTTAAGAATTTGAAATGTCAGAATAATAGTAGAGAGTGATTTATTTATTTCAGCTTTAATTTCTTTCATCACATTCCAAGTGGGGCAGAAGTTTACATACACTCTATTAGTATTTGGTAGCATTGCCTTTAAATTGTTTAACTTGGGTCAAATGTTTCGGGTAGCCTTCTTCAAGCTTCCCACAATAAGTTGGGTGAATTTTGGCCCATTCCTCCTGACAGAGCTGGTGTAACTGAGTCCGGTTTGTAGGCCTCCTTGCTTGCACACGCTTTTTCAGTTCTGCCCACACATTTTCTATAGGATTGAGGTCAGGGCTTTGTGATGGCCACTCCAATACCTTGACTTTGCTGTCCTTAAGCCATTTTGCCACAACTTTGGAAGTATGCTTGGGGTCATTGTCCATTTGAAAGACCCATTTGCTATCAAGCTTGAACTTCCTGACTGATGTCTTGAGATGTTGCTTCAATATATCCACATAATTTTCCTCCCTCATGATGTCATCTATTTTGTGTAGTACACCAGTCCCTCCTGCAGCAAAGCACCCCCACAACATGATGCTGCCACCCCCGTGCTTCACGGTTGGGATGGTGTTCTTCGGCTTGCAAGCCTCCCTCTTTTCCTCCAAACATAACGATGGTCATTATGGCCAAACAGTTCTATTTTTGTTTCATCAGACCAGAGGACATTTTTCCAAAAGGTACGATCTTTGTCCTCATGTGCAGTTGCAAACCATAGTCTGGCTTTTTTATGGTGGTTTTGGAGCAGTGGCTTCTTCCTTGCTGAGCGGCCTTTCAGGTTCTGTCGATATAGGACTCGTTTTGTGGATATAGAGTGGTATTTATTTTTTTTACCTTTATTTTACTAGGCAAGTCAGTTAAGAACAAATTCTTATTTTCAATGACGGCCTAGGAACAGTGGGTTAACTGCCTGTTCAGGGGCAGAACGACAGATTTGTACCTTGTCAGCTCGGGGAATTGAACTTGCAACCTTTCGGTTACTATGACGGCTACGTCGTCCCATGGTGTTTATATGTTTGCGTACTATTGTTTGTACAGATGAACGTGGTACCTTCAGGCGTTTGGAAATTGCTCCCAAGGATGAACCAGACTTGTGGAGGTATACCATTTTTTGGTGAGGTCTTGGCTGATTTCTTTAGATTTTTCCCATGATGTCAAGCATAGAGGCACTGAGTTTGAAAGTAGGCCTTGAAATACAGCCACAGGTACACCTCCAATTGACTCAATTGATGTAAATTAGCCCATAAAGTCATTCAATTAATTTCTGGAATTTTCCAAGCTGTTAAAGGCAGTCAACTTAGTGTAAAACTTCTGACCCACTGGAATTGTGATACAGGAATTTACAAGTTAAATAATCTGTCTGTAAACAATTTTTGGAGAAATTACTTGTGTCATGCACAAAGTAGATGTCCTAACCAACTTGCCAAAACTACAGTTTTTTAACAAGAAATTTGTGGAGTGGTTGAAAAACGAGTTTTAATGACTCCAACCTAAGTGTATGTAAACTTCCGACTTCAACTGAAGGGTTGCAGAGATAGGGTTGCAAGTCACTGCAGAGATAGGGTTGCAAGTCACTGCAGAGATAGGGTTGCAAGTCACTGCAGAGATAGGGTTGCAAGTCACATTTTAACAGCTATTGTTCAATATGCACAGTCTGGTCGTAAAACTGTAGTCAAACGGTAAGTAGTTATGTTCTTGTGTCTGGACAGAATGTGATTGTATTTCCCAAGCCCAGTAGTTTACACTACATAGAATTTATTTGACACGGACAGTGCACATGAATAAACATTTCAGTGTTAAATGATCAAATTAGCAAAAGAGCTACTTTTCATCTGTTGTATAATCAATTAATCAAATGTATTTATAAATCCCTTTTTACATCAGCTAATGTCACAGTGCTTATACAGAAACCCAGCTTATAACCCCAAAGAACAAGCAATGCAGACATAGAGGCACAGTGGCTCGGAAAATCTCTGACTGCAGTAACCTAGGAAGAAACCTGGAGAGGAACCGGGATCTGAGGGGTGGCCAGTCCTCTTCTGGCTGTGACAGGTTGAGATTATAATAGTACAGGGCCATTAAGGCCAGATTGCTCTCCAATATGTTCAAACATTCATAATAATCACAGGGAGGGAGCAAAAAGGGTCGAAACCTTTTGTGTTTGAGGCTTTTGGCTCGCCTTGGTTACCAGGACTACCTTCTGTGTTTGGTGAGGCATTTTGCTCGCCCCGGTTACCAGGACTACCCGATGATAAGGTGTGCTTGAAAGTCAGAGCTCAAGACGTACTCCCAAATGGTTGACGAGGTGCACAACAATGGATAAATAACTTGACACTTTCTATATTTATTAGGATAAGTTGTGCTCTATCTGAGTTTTATCTCAGTGTTCTCATGTTGCTGGATCAATCTACTGTCGCTAGCAGACCTGGGTTCAAATACGATTTGAAACCTTTCAAATACTTTGGGTTTCTGTCTAGCCTGCCTGGAGTGCCAGATGGACAGGGTTTCCAGTTTTAGGACTATCCTATCGGTTCATCTGGCAAGCTCAATCAAGCACAGATACACAGATACAGTATTTTTATTTATTTAAAATAGTATTTCAACCCAGTACTGGTTCCTGTTCCTGTGGTGTGTAGTTCCTGTGGTTTGTGGTTCCTGTGAACACATGTATTTTCTCCCAGATAAGGTGTGGCTTCATCTCAGTGTTATCTCTGTTCTTTCTGTCAGGTCGCTGGAGGAACCTAGAAAGCACACTCTTCCAGTTCCCTGTTGTTTCTGTGCTAAAAGTGTGAGCAACAGCTATAAGAGGTGTTATGGGTAACCTTCTTCTGCTTGTTTAATGTTGTGACCTGTCAGCTCGGATTGATAGCTGCTTATAAGGTCTGTTATGTTTTAGCTCAGTGCCATATCAGTGTTCTGTGCTTTCAGGCCGCTGGAGGAATCTAGGTTACTATGTGTTCCTGTGGTTGGTGTGATCAAAGTGTCCTGGGGGTCGGGGAGAGAACGAGAGATGCAGCAGCTCTGCTTCAATTCAATGTGTGTGTGTGTGTGTGTGTTTAGTGTAATTGGTGTGTGTGTTTACTGTAATTGGTGTGTGTGTGTGTGTGTGTGTGTGTGTGTGTGTGTGTGTTTGTATGTTTGATGTGTGTGTTTGTATGTTTGATGTGTGTGTGTGTGTGTGTTTGGTGAATGTGTGGTGTGTGTGTGTGTTTTGTGTGTGTGTTTTGTGTGTGTGTGTGTTGTGTTTTGTGTGTCTGTGTTTTGTGTGTGTGTGTTGTGTGTGTGTGTGTGTTTTGTGTGTGTGTGTGTGTTTGTGTGTGTGTGTTTTTGGTGTGTGTTTTGTGTGTGTGTGTGTCTGCTTCAGCTCTGCATCAACTCAGTGTAATTGAATTTTGATCCCACTTGACCCAACTAGTGCAGAGACTGGCAAACAGCAAGCATGCCAATTAGAGATATATGGGGAGGGAGAGATGGATGAAGGGAGAGAGAGATAAAAGAGTAGGGGAGAGGGAGAAGGGAAAGATGGAGAAAAGGAGAGGGTGAGAGTGAGTGAGAAAGGATGGGAGAGTGGCAGGGAGAGGAAAGAGAGGGGGGACCGAGAGGGAGCGGGAAAGAGAGAGGGGACAGGGAGAGGAGAGAGAGGGGACAGGGAGAGGAGAGAGAGGGGACAGGGAGAGGAGAGAGAGGGGAAAGAGAGAGGGGACAGGGAGAGGACAGGGAGAGGACAGGGAGAGGGGACAGAGAGAGTGAGAGAGAGGGGACAGGGAGAGGACAGGGAGAGGGGACAGAGAGAGTGAGAGAGAGGGGACAGGGAGAGGAAAGAGAGGGGGGACCGAGAGGGAGCGGGAAAGAAAGAGGGGACAGGGAGAGGAGAGAGAGGGGACAGGGAGAGGAGAGAGAGGGGAAAGAGAGAGGGGACAGGGAGAGGACAGGGAGAGGACAGGGAGAGGAGAGAGAGGGGACAGGGAGAGGAGAGAGAGGGGACAGGGAGAGGAGAGAGAGGGGACAGGGAGAGGAGAGAGAGGGGACAGGGAGAGGAGAGAGAGGGGAAAGAGAGAGGGGACAGGGAGAGGACAGGGAGAGGACAGGGAGAGGGGACAGAGAGAGTGAGAGGGAAAGAGAAAGGGGACAGAGAGAGGGGACAGAGAGAGGGGACAGAGAGAGGGGACAGAGAGGGTGAGAGTGAGTGAGAAAGGATGGGAGAGTGGCAGCGTGAGAGGGTGAGGGAAAGAGAGAGGGGACATAGAGGGAGAGGGGACAGAGAGTAAGGACAGAATGTTGAAGTCAGAATAAGGGATTAAGAGGGAGACGCCGATCTTGGAATGGGATTGACAGTGGGTGGGTTGATTGGCTTGCTTCAACCATAGGCAGCTCCTCACATCTCTCTCTCTCTCTCTCTCTCTCTCTCTCTCTCTCTCTCTCTCTCACACACACACACACACTGCTTTGCATCTCATTGAGGGCTTTAGTTTAGTGTCAAATGAAGTGTTGGGTCAGCTTGTTTCCTCTCAGGCACAGAACACTACCCTGAAGTATTTTTTTCAGCAGTGTGTGTGTTGCGTGCTGTGGACGAGTGTTCGTCATAATCTGGGCTCAGTCTCAGCCCCTTACTCTAACTACACTACTACACACTACTCACTATACACACTATACTACACTCCACACTACTACACACTACGCTACACTACTACACACTACACTCCACACTACACCATACTACACTACACACTCTACATGCATGGCAGCAACACATGAAAACACAACATGACAACAACATGGTAGCAACACAGCATGGCAGAAGCACAACATGGTAGCAGTACAAAACATTCAATATGGTTTCAAATTATGAAATACAAGTTAAATTTATGAATTAAATGATTCAATTTTTTGCATTACAAATAAAAAAATAGTGAATTCAAATACAGTTTCTGTTGGCACTGAAATTGCTCAATATGAGCTCAGAAACACAGGAAACATGTTCCTGTTTTTTCTCAATTGCTGTGTTGATCAATGTGCAGTTCATTTCACAGTTCACAGTTCATTCATCTATCAAATGAATATGGAGCTTAAGTTGTGTGCAGTTGTATTTCTTTTTATATACACTACCGTTCAAAAGTTTGGGGTCACTTAGAAATGTCCTTTCCATGAAACATACATGAAATGAGTTGCAAAATGAATAGGAAATATAGTCAAGATGTTACAAGATCATAAATAATTATTTTTAATTGATAGAATAATTGTGTCCTTCAAAACATGCTTTCGACAAAGAATCCTCCATTTGCAGCAATTACAGCCTTGCAGACCTTTGGCATTCTAGTTGTTAATTTGTTGAGGTAATCTGAAGAGGTTTCACCTCATGCTTCCTGAAGCATCTCCCACAAGTTGGATTGGCTTGATGGGCACTTTTTGTGTACCATACTGTCAAGCTGCTCCCACAACAGCTCAATAGGGTTGAGACCCGGTGACTGTGCTGGCCACTCCATTATAGACAGAATACCAGCTGACTGCTTCTTCCCTAAATAGTTCTTGCATAGTTTGGAGCTGTGTCTTGTTGTAGGAGGAAATTGGCTCCAATTAAACGCCGTCCACAGGGTATGGCATTGTGTTGCAAAATGGAGTGATAGCCTTCTTTCTTCAAGATCCCTTTTACCCTGTACAAATCTCCCACTTTACCACCACCAAAGCACCCCCAGACCATCACATTACCTCCACCATGCTTGACAGATGGCGTCAAGCACTCTTCCAGCATCTTTAAATTTTTTCTGCGTCTCAAGAATTTAAGAATCCGAACACCTCGAACTTAGATTTGTCTGTCCATAACACTTTTTTTCCAATCTTCCTCGGTCCAGTGTCTGTGTTATTTTGCCCATCTTCTATTTTGATTGGCCAGTCTGAGATATGGCTTTTTCTTTGCAACACCCTTTTTCACTGTTGATGTTGAGACTGGTGTTTTGCGGGTACTATTTAATGAAGCTGCCACTTGAGGACTTTTCTGTTTCTCAAACTAGACACTTTAACTTCTTAGGGAGCGGCAGCTGAGGTGTCGGTTTTGGAGAGTCTGGCGTGCCCAAAGTAAAAGGCCTGCCACTCAGGCCCAGAAACTAGGATATGCACATAATTAGTACTATTGGATAGGAAACACTCTGAAGTTTCTAAGAGTGTTAAAATATTGTCTGTGAGTATAACAGAACTGATATAGCAGGTGAAAACCCGAGGAATTTCTGTCCTGGAAAAAGTGTTTTTGACACATTGCCTCATTTTGAACCCCTCCCTATTGAAAACAGACATATATGGGAGTAAGATTGCAGTACCTATTGCTTCCACTGGATGGCAAGTCTCTAGACAGTGTTTGGTGATGTTAGGTTGCTCTGGATGGTAATAGAAGAATTTCGAACTAGTCATCGGATGTAAACAGAAGAGGAAGCGCGTTCACGGGCTTGCGCGTGCTGTGGTTTTTTCCTTTCCTAACGTCTAGTTTATAATCCGGTTGAAATACTATAGTAAATATACATAAAAGTGTTCCTAAGGATACATTATCAATGATGTTTGATTGTTCTTGGACAAGTGTATAGGTTGAACGTGTTCTCTTCACGTTTCAATGGGCGACTGGACGCTGTATTTTATGAACATAACACGCCAACCAAACTGAGATTTCTGGATATAATAAATGACTTTTTCTAACAAAAGAACCATTGGATGTCTTCGTTGGACACTTGGGAAGCCCTCAGCAGAAGTTCTTCAAAAGGTAAGGGACTTGGTTTCGCTGTGAAATTGGTTTTCTGTGAACCGCGATGGTTTATGAATTTATGCTAATGGATAAATATTGGAGGTGCAATCAAATGTTGTGCTTTCGCCGTAAAGCCTTTTTGAAATCTGACAACGCTGTGATATTGCCAAGAATCAGAGCTTTTGATGACTATGCAACACTTGTATATTGATGAATGTTTAATAATTCAACTTTTGGATTTTGAATTTGGCGCCTTACATTTCACTGCCTTACATAGTGCCCCACCACTCCCTAAGTAGTTAATGTACTTGTCCTCTAGCTCAGTTGTGCACCGGGGCCTCACTCCTCTTTCTATTCTGGTTAGAGCCAGTTTGCACTGTTCTGTGAAGGGAGTAGTACACAGCGTTGTAAGAGATCTTCAGTTTATTGCAATTTCTCGCATGGAATAGCCTTAATTTCTCAGAACAAGATTAGACTGACGAGTTTCAGAAGAATGTTCTTGGTTTCTGTCCATTTTGAGCCTGTAATTGAACCCACAAATGCTAATGCTCCAGATACTCAGCTAGTCTAAAGAAGGCCAGTTTTGTTGCTTCTTTAATCAGAACGAACAACAGTTTTCAGCTGTGCTAACTTAATTGCAAAAGGGTTTTCTAATGATCAATTAGGCTTTTAAAATTATAAACTTGGATTAGCTAACACAACGTGCCATTGAAACACAGGAGTGATGGTTGCTGATAATGGGCCTCTGTATGCCTATGTAGCTATTCCATATAAAATCAGCCGTTTCCAGCTACAATAGTCATTTACAACATTAACAATGTTTACACTGTATTTCTAATCAATGATGTTATTTTAATAGACAACATTTTTCTCTTTATAAATCAAGTACATTTTTATAAGTGACCCCAAACTTTTGAACGGAAGTGTATAAATTAGCCACCCTTTGCCTTGATGACAGCATCTTGGCATTCTCTCAACCAGCTTCACCTGGAATGCTTTTCCAACAGTCTTGAAGGAGTTCCCACATATTCTGAGCACTTGTTGGCTGCTTTTCCTACTTTGTAGAGACACGTTTTGCAGCATTTACAGCTGCAAGTCTCTTAGGGTATATCTCTGAGCTTGGCACATCTAGCCACTGGAATTTTTGCCCATTCTTCAAGGCAAAACTGCTCCAGCTCCTTCAAGTTGGATGGGTTCTGCTGGTGTACAGCAATCTTTAAGTCATACCACAGATTCTCAATTGGATTGAGGTCTGGGCTTTGACTATGCCATTCCAAGACATTTAAATGTTTCCCCTTAAACCACTCGAGTGTTGCTCTAGCAGTATGCTTAGGGTCATTGTCCTGCTGGAAGGTGAACCTCCGTCCCAGTTTCAAATCTCTTGAAAACTGAAACAGTGTCACAACTTCCGCCGAAGTCGGTTCCTCTCCTTGTTTGGAGCGGCGTTCGGCGGTCGATGTCACCGGTCTTCTAGCCATCGCCGATCCACTTTTCATTTTCCATTTGTTTTGTCTTGTTTTCACACACACCTGGTTTTAATTTTCATTCATTACAGTTGTCCATTTAACCCTTTGTTCCCACCATGTCTGTGTGGGGAATTGTTTGTTTTGGCATGTTGGTAAGCCGGGTTGTATGTTTTCACCCGTGCTTTGTGCAGCCTGTATTGTGCGGTTATTTTGTGCTGCCTTACTTGGGGTTTTGGGCATTTGTTTTATGACGCGGTTGCGTTCTGTATTTTGACATTGCCTAGTAAAGTGCTTAGTCCACTCGTCTCTGCTCTCCTGCGCCTGACTCTCTAGCTACACCCACCGTATGACAAACAGGTTTACCTCAAGAATTTCCCTGTATTTAGTGCCATCCATCATTCCTTCAACTCTGACCAGTTTCCCAGTCCCTGCCGATGGAAAAACATCCCCACATGATGCTGCCACCACCATGATTCACTGTGGGGATGGTGTTCTCGGGGTGATGAGAGGTGTTGGGTTTGCGCCAGACATAGCGTTTTCCCTGATTGCCAAAAAGCTAAATTTTGGTCTCATCTAACAAGAGTACCTTCTTCCATATGTTTGGGGAGTCTCCCACATTCATTTTGGTGAACACCAAATGTGTTTACTTATTTTTTTATTTAAGCAATGGCTTTTTTTCTGGCCACTCTTTTGCAGCTCCTTCGGGGTTATCTTTGGTCTCTTTGTTGTCTCTGGTTAATGCCCTCCTTGCCTGGTCCATGAGTTTTGGTGGGCGGCCCTCTCTTGGCAGGTTTGTTGTGGTGCCATATTCTTACCATGGTAATCTCTCTGTAAATGACACTGTCTCTTGCCATGGTAATCTCTCTGGAGATGACACTCTCTTGCCATGGTAATCTCTCTGGAGATGACACTGTCTCTTACCATGGTAATCTCTCTGGAGATCACTCTGTATTTTACCATGGTAATCTCTCTGGAGATGACCATTTTTAGTCGTCTTTCGTTTGTTAAAATTATTCCCACGGATTAACTCTGACTAATCAACCCAGTGCATTTTGTAGTGTAAAATGATCATGTGCTTATCAGTCTAGATAGTCATTATTGGCTACAACCAGACAGTGTACTAATCAGACAGTGTACTAATTTCGACATAAACTACGTCCCAAATGGCACCCTATTCCCTTTATAGTGCACTACTTTTGACCAGGGACCATAGGGATCCGTTCAAAAGTAGTGCACTATACTGTAGGGAATAGGGTGCCATTTCGGACACAGGCTTGTTCTGTTGATATGAGTTCATTAATGTATTTATTTATTTTATTTTATTTTTTTATTTTTATTTAACGTTTATTTAACTAGGCAAGTCAGTTAAGAACAAATTCTTATTTACAATGAACCAGGGTCTGTACCACTTTCTTTCTCTAAGGCACTGCATCTCAGTGCTAGAGTGTTCAGTGCTTGAGGCCTCTGAGATGCAGTGCCTTAGACCGCTGCGCCACTCGGGAGCCCTAATTGGTTATTACTAAGCTTGCTATTATTCATGACCTATAATTTACAAGTAATACTAAGATGCTCATTAGTACAAAGGGGACACTGACAAGAAGAAACTGCAGCTTGAATTAGAATTAGTTGTATTGGTATTTACATTTGAACTGAAACGCTATACTGTAGCCTACTTGACATTGTCAAAGAAAGTGGTACCTCTCAGCGGATTTACAATGACATGATCTGATAGAGCACCTCAACTATCAAATTGTAGAGTGAAGATGTTGTTTCACTCCCTACCCATTCCACCTTGACCGTAACACTTTCATGTTCACCTCTTCCCCCAGGGTTTCAGACCAACCCAGCATCCAGGATATGATTCCCTAAATTCCCAGGTTTTCCAGAAATCCGGGTTGGAGGATTCACAGATTTCCTGTTTATTCCCACCTGATTCCAGGAATATTCCAAGACGAACAAAACAAAATATCTTGCATATTACATTACAATGTTCTCTTGTCACTCTGTCCTGCACTCCAATGTTTCCCACGGTTGTCAAGTTGCCTGGATGTCCTTTTGGTGGTGGACCATTCTTGATACACACGGGAAACTGTTGAGTGTGAAAAACCCTGCAGAGTTGCAGTTCTTGACACAAACCAAGTTAAACAATATGGCCGCCTCAACTCAGTTTGATCACTAAGTCAGAGATAATATGCTGGGTTGTGAATTACGCTTGCATAGTCAGTTAATTAATGACTGCGCTATACTCATTTAATGTGCTGTCTGACTAGGGAATTAGGATGCTATAATATGAAATAATACCCGCTGCAGCTAATGATAAACAGCTTCATTCTATTCGTCTGTGCTCAGAGACAAAATACTTAGTTGTTAGGTTATCGTAGAGATTTGATTGAGAACCCACTCAGCCGGGATAATACAATGAATTGCTTGACCTTGACCTTGCCTTGGAAGATAGTTGGCTATGAGGTAGATGTGTTGAAAGGGGAGCAACATAATTGTATTGTGTTTTTTTTTTATTGTTCTTATTTCTCTACGACTAAGTGTAGATCTGTAAGGTGGAAGTAACATGGGGGACGCTCAACCACTACACTGCTTATACCCACCCAGACCCTTCAAGGATGTCTGCAGACATCAATGGGTTAGGGTCATGGGGAAGTGGTCTTTCTGTCTATCACCTATGGCTGCAAATTTCTACTAACTTTTACCAAATTCCCAGGTCTCCAGAATTTCTATTGGAATATTCCTGTAATCAGGAGGGAATAAACAGGAAATCTGGGAATCCTCCAACCCGTATTTCTGGAAAACTTTAGGGAAAGTTACTGGAATCATATCCTGGATGCTGGGTTGGTCTGAATCCCTGTGGGAAGAAGTGAACATGAAAGTGTTAGGGTCAAGGTGGAATGGGCAGGAAGTGAATTAGGACCGTGGTACTCAAGTCCTGCAGCATGTCTGTGGGGCCTGGGGTCACTGGAGAGTGTGAGTGTTTAGAAAGAGGAAGTGGGAAAAGAGGAGAGAGGGAATAAGTAATCGTCCATGTCTCCTGCTGCTGGGCCTTATTACAACACATCTAATAAGGATAGATCTGCTAGGAATATGTACCAGCAGGAGAGTGTGTGTGTGTGTTTCAAGTTTTATTAGTTGTATGTAACTCATTTTGTACGTAATGTTGCTGCTACGCCTCTTATGACCTCGACATCAGAACAGCGATTATTCACCTCAAACTGGATGAAGATTTTTTCTTTAATGAGTCCTACGTGAAGGATATACTGCTTTGTTGAGACAAGGCCCAAATCATCCGCGTGAAGAAAAGACAGAGACAAAGGGGGCGGAGGGCGGGGTGCCTTGTAAGAATTTGCAGACAAGTAGGTAAACCACCACTTCCCTCCATATTATAGGCCAACGTGCAATCATTGGAAAACAAACTGGACGATCTACGATTAAGACTATCCTACCAACGGGACATTAAAAACTGTAATATCTTATGTTTCACCGAGACGTGGCTGAACAACGACACGGATCATATAGAGCTGGCTGGCTTCTCTCCGTGAATCGACGGGACAGAGCAGCTATGTTTGGTAAGATGAGGGGCGGGGGTGTGTGTCTATTTGTAAATAACTGCTGGTGCGCAATGTCTAATATTAAAGAAGTCTCGAGGAATACCTCATGATAAGCTGTAGACCACACTATCTACCAAAAGAGTTCTCATCTGTATTATTCGTAGCCATCTATTTACCACCACAGAACGATGCTGGCACTAAGACCAGCACTCAACAAGCTGTATAAGGCCATAAGCAAACAAGAAAAAAATGCTAATCCAGAAACGGCACTTCTAGTGGCCGGGGACTTTAATCCAGGCAATTTTAAACCTGTTTTACTTAATTACTACCAGCATGTCACATGTGCAACCAGAGGAAAACAAACTCTAGACCACCTTTACTCCACACAGAGAGACGCATACAAAGCTCTCCCTCGCCCTCCATTTGGCAAATCTGACCATAATTCTATTTTACAAGCAAAAACTAAAGCAGGAAGTACTGGTGACTCGCTCAATACGGAAGTGGTCAGATGACGCGGATGCTACGCTACAGGATTGTTTTGCTAGGCTAGAGCTACCGTTTTCAAAGAGCGGGACACTAATCCGGACGCTTATAACAAATCCCGCTACGCCCTCACACAAAAGATCAAACTGGCAAAGTCTCAATACAGGACTAAAATTTAATCCTACTACACCTGCTCTGACGCTTATCAGATGTGGCAGGGCTTACCCAGTGACGCGAGCCTACCAGATGAGCTAAATGCCTTTTATGCTCGCTTCGAGGCAAGCAACACTGAAGCATGCATGAGAGCACCAACTGTTCCGGATGACATGTCAACATCCAGAAAGCCGCAGGGCCGGACGGATTACGAGGACGTGTACTCAATGTGCTGACCAACTGGCAAGTGTCTCCACTGACATTTTCAACCTCTCTCTGACCTAGTCTGTAATACCTACATGTTTCAAACAGACCACCAAAGTCCCTGTGCCGAAGAAAAAGCGAAGGTAACCTGTCTAAATGATTACCGCCCCGTAGCACTCACGTCGGTAGCCATGAAGTGCTTTGAAAGGCTGTTCATGGCTCACATCAACACCATTATGCCGGAGAACCCTAGACCCACTCCAATTTGCATACCGCACCAACAGATCCACAGATGACGCAATCTCAATCACACTCACACTCCACACTGCCCTTTCCCACCTGGACAAAAGGAACACCTATGTGAGAATGCTGTTCATTGACTACAGCCCAGCGTTCAACACCATAATACCCACAAAGCTCATCACTAAGCTAAGGATCCTGGGACTAAACCCCTCCCTCTGCAAATGGATCCTGGACTTCCTGATGGGCCGCCCCCAGGTGGGTAGGCAACAACACATCTGCCACGCTGATCCTCAACACGGGGGCGCCTCAGGGGTGCTTGCTTAGTCCCCTGCTGTACTCCCTGTTCACCCAACACCATCATTAAGTTTGCTGACGACACAACAGTGGTAGGCCTGATCACCAACAACAATGAGACATCCTATAAGGAGGAGGTCAGAGACCTGGCAGTGTGGTTCCAAGACAACAACCTCTCCCTCAATATGAGCAAGACAAAGGAGCTGATCGTGGACTACATGAAAAGGAGGGCCGAACAGGCCCCCATTAACATCGACGGGACGGAAGTGGAGCGGGTTGAAAGTTTCAAATTGCAAGATCGAATCCCCGAACTGACAAGGTAAAAATTTGTCGTTCTGCCCCTGAAGAAGGCAGTTAACCCACTGTTCCTAGGCCGTCATTGAAAATAAGAATTTGTTCTTAACTGACTTGCCTTGTTAAATAAAGGTAAAATAAAAACTGGGGTGTAGTGCGTACGGCCCAGTACATCACTGGGGCCAAGCTTCCTGCCATCCAGGACCTATATACTAGGCGGTGTCAGAAGAAGGCCCTAAACATTGTGAAAGACTACAGTCGTCTAAGTTATAGACTGTTCTCTCTGCTACCGCAAGGCAAGCTTTACTGGAGCGCCATGTCTAGGTCCAAAAGGCTCCTTAACAGCTTCTACCCCCAAGCCATAAGACTGCTGAACAACTAATCAAATGGCCACCCGGACTATTTACTTTGACCCACTGCTGCTACCTGCTATTTATTATCAATGCATAGTCACTTTACAATTTACCTCAACTAACCTGTACCCCCGCACATTGACTCATTACCGGTACCCCCTGTATATAGCCTCCGTATTGTTATGCAATGTTCTCGTGTTACTTTTTGATTTTAGATACCAACAGGCTCAGAGTCAGTTTCTATCAGACATCATGCTCCGATACAGTTTGATGGAAATGGAGTGAACAGCTCGTGGCTGGAAGTGACCTCATACTGGGGTGTATGGGGTCCTTGATGATGTTGAAGGACTTCCTCAGGCAGTGTTTCCAGTAGATACCCTGGACGGGTGGGAGCGCAATCCCAGTGATGTACTGGGCCGTCTTCACCACCCGCTGGAGGGCCTTGCGGTCGTCGACGGAGCAATTCCCGTACCAGGTTGTGATGCAACCGGTCAGGCGCTCTCGATGGTGCAGCGGTGGTATCTGGAGAGGACCCAGGGAGGCATACCGAATTTCTCGGTAGTGAGTGTTTTAACCAAGGACAGGCCATTTTTACTTACTTCAGCACTCCGCAGTCTGTGAGCTTGTGTGGCCTACCCCTGTGATTGATCAGTTTGAAGAAAGTGGTGCAACAACAAGTTGAAACTGAGTGGAAAACGTGGTCGTTGTAGATGTGGTTTCAAAGCCGAAACATAAAGAAATGGACAGCGCTTTCTAAGGTGATGATTCATTCAAAACCACCACATGCATATTAGAGTGTATAGGCCTATATATGAGCCCAAGCCAGAAAAAAAACCTCCTGAATTAAAATAATGATTGTGCCGTTATACAATAAATTGCCTACCGCATATTATACATGGCAGAATAGAAAGAAAAAAAACCCTGCAGATTTAAGATACCTTTGGTACATAATTGGTCTAGCCTAAATTAAACTTATTCAGAGTTGGGCTACAGTTATAGTGAATTTTGTATTTTGAATAGCCTCGTAATAGGGCATATTGAATATTTTCATAATTAATAGGCTGACGCATTACAGAATATTTGACCACCGTGCGTTTCCATCTCCTCTCTCTCCTTCATCACTTTATTGAGCACGCAGAGAGAGGAGCTGTCAACAGTTTAATGAAATATGTTTCCTTGTGAAAACATGTTACTATCGATGTTCCCGAAACAGATTTCACTTAGTTTCCCAAATGAAGCACTGGGTAGCTGCAGAAACAGCGTTAGAGAGCCCATGGCATATAGAGTCTGGGCTTAATATCACCTGTTGTACTGCAAAATAACCAGCGTAGCCTACCTGACATGTGGCCTCCATTCATTATTGAGTGCATAAGGATGACATGTATCTATCCCCCTGCCCTTATTCCTGACTATTACATAATGGGCCGTTCTAATTCTGAACAAATGTTACATATATTAGTAAAGACAAGATTAAATGGAGAATAGAACATGATCACTTGATGAGAGAGCAGCGTGTGCAGACTGAGGCGGGGAACAGCTTTCATGCAGCCCAAATATCTTTTGATTTCTAAGGCATTTTAAGTTTTGTATAATTTAAAACTAAAGTTGCCAATAGGACCTGTTTCAAATATTCATTTTTATGCTCAACATAGCCACTTCATATGCGCACTCTTGCTCCAGAATGAGGAAAAATATCCTTTCTATTTTATTCAGCTCAGTTCAATTATATTTTTCTTACTATAAAATCATATAATATTAAATAATGGCATACGCATATCTTGTCTGCTAAATGAACAAGCCTACAGCCTATGGCATGGAGCACAGCCAGATAACACACAGTAGGCTGGCTCATATTCTTCTTCTGAAAAGACATTTTCTTCATATCATGTTTCTTCAGACCTACCTAAAATAAATAATGGATTTTTTGTAATGGTGTATATTCAAATGATTTCTTATACTTTTTAAAACGTAAATGTTCCAAAGGCGGCGTCAGCGGTTTGTATGCGTGGATGCCTGGAGATGCTAAACATGTTTATGTTAATTAACGGTTATCAAATCAAATTGTATTTGTCAACTTACACATGGTTAGCAGATGTTAATGCAAGTGTAGCGAAAAATGCTTGTGCTTCTAGTTCCGACCATGCAGTAGTATCTAACAAGTAATCTAACAATTTCACAACAACTACCTTATACACACAAGAGTAAAGGAATGAATACGAGTATGTACATATAAATATATGGATAAGCGATGGCTGATCGGCGTAGGCAAGATGCAGTAGATGGTATGGAGTACAGTATATACATATGAGATGAGTAATGTAGGATATGTAAACATTATATAAATGGCATCGTTTAAAGTGGCTAGTGATACATTTATTTCATCCGATTATAAATATTAAAGTGGCTAGAGATTTGAGTCGATGGCCGAACGGCATAGGCAAGATTCAGTAGATGGTTTAGAGTACAGTTTATACATTTGATATGAATAATGTCGGATATGTAAACATTATATACAAAATTGTTTAAAGTGGCTAGTGATACATTTGTTACATCCAATTCCTATTTTTAAAGTGGCTAGAGATTTAAGTCAGTATGTTGGCAGCAGCCACTCAATGTTAGTGATGGCTGTTTAACAGTCTGATGGCCTTGAGATAGAAGCTGTTTTTCAGTCTCTCGGTCCCAGCTTTGATACACCTGTACTGACCTCGCCTTCTGGATGATAGCAGGGTGAACAGGCAGTGGCTTGGGTGGTTGTTGACCTTGATGATCTTTTTGGCCTTCCTGTGACATCGGGTGGTGTAGGGCCTTCCTGTGACATCAGGTGGTGTAGGTGTCCTGAAGGGCAGGTAGTTTACCACCGGTGATGCGTTGTGCAGACCTCACTACCCTCTGGAGAGCCTTACGGTTGTGGGCGGAGCAGTTTCCGTGCCAGGCGGTGATACAGCCCGACAGGATGCTCTCGATTGTGCATCTGTAGAAGTTTGTTAGTTACGTGACACTGTTTATGTTAATTAACAGTTTACCGTGATTCTGTTTATGTTCATTAACAGTTAGTTACCGTGACAATGTTTTTGTTAATTAACAGTTAGTTACCATGACACCGTTTATGTTAATTAACGGTTAGTTACCGTGACACAGTTTATGTTAATTGTTACCGTGACACTGTTTATGTTAATTAACGGTTAGTTGCCGTGACACTGTTTGTTAATTGTTACCGTGATACTGTTTATGTTAATTAACAGTTAGTTGCCGTGACACTGTTTATGTTAATTGTTACCGTGATACTGTTTATGTTAATTGTTACCGTGACACTGTTTATGTTAATTAACAGTTAGTTGCCGTGACACTGTTTATGTTAAGCAACGGTTACCGTGACACTTTATTAATCAACGGTTAGTTACCGTGACACTGTTTATATTAATTAACGGTTAGTTACCGTGACACTGGCAGGCTTTTGCATGACAATAACCGGCTGACAATTTTATGACCGCCACATCTCTAGACAGGGGTGAGGAGAGGAGAGAAGGGGAGAGGAGGAGAGGAGGGAAGGGGCGAGGAGAAAAGAGTAGAGGAAGGGAGAGGAGAAGCGAGTAGGGAAGGGGAGAGGAGAAGAGAGTAGAGGAGGGAAGGGAAGGGGAGAGGAGAAGAGAGTAGGGGAGAGGAGAGCAGAGAGGAAAGGAGAGGTCAAGATCGCTATACAAGTCATTCATTCATCTGCAGCAACACCTGACAATCCAATCTTTCTGCTTTGTGTTTTGATGGTCTCATAATATCATTAGTATTCAGGGTGGAGTGAGTGACTGAGTTGGTTCCATCTGTATGAGTTACTTGTACGTCGCTCTCAATGCCTAGGAAATGAGTTCAGGTTGATATGCTGCGTGAACGGGCGCACACACACACACACTCAGCAACCATCGACTGGTTCACCAGCCTTTTCATTTTAGGATGAATGAAAGCAATTATTCAGAGCCTTTTGAGGAGTGATGGAGGGAAATGTGTTGTAGAAATGCCTGGGTACTGTTGTAGACAAGAGACAACTGACTTGCAGTCATGAAATTGTGACTATGGTTTTACCATCATTGTGGGGACCAGAAGTCCTCACAAGGATAGTAAAACAAGGAAAATTCGTATAGAAGTGGAGACATTTCGCAGGTCCACACGACTTAAGGGTTAGGGAAAATCGGATTTTGAATGGGAATCAATTGGTTGGTCCCCATAAGGATACTAAAACAAATGTGTGTAATTCCATACTGCTGCAGAGGTAATTATCTGGGGTTCTTACGGATAGTCCACAGCAATAGAATGGAAGGCGAAGAAACATAATTGACCAAGTTGGTAATATACACATTCTGGGGCTCAGTGGACTCTATTTTAGGGGATGGTATAAGACTAGTGGGCTGTTGAATGCATACACAGGGAAAGGATACCTGTATAAGATATTTGAGCAATTTGGGTTTTACCTGTGTATGAATTTGATCGACAAATAGAGTGAAGAACCAATATGGCTATTTTTAAGTATATATGTTTTTTTACCTCTTTCTAAATATTGATGATCACAGAATATTCTGTAACATACACATTTCCAGTACCTCAATATTTGGGTTATATGACGTCACAAGGCGAGACCCAGATGCAGACACGGGAGGCAGATGGTTTGAGCTCTGATATTTATTATAATCCAAGGGGTAGGCAAAAGGCAGGTCGGGGACTGGCAAAAGTTCATAACCAGGTCAGAGTCCAAACCGGTACAGGGCAGCAGGCAAGCTCGAGGTCAAGAGCAGGCAGAATGGTCAGGACAGGCTAGTTTCAGAACCAGGAGGACTAGAAAAAAACAGAAACTGGGAGAAAAAAAACAGGAGCTAGGAGAAAAGAAAAAAAAAAGCTGGTTGACTTGGGAAACAACTGGCACAGACAAAGAAAATACAGGGATAAATACACAGAAGATAATGAGGAAGATGGGCGACACCGGGAGGGGGTGGAGACGAGCACAAAGACCGGTGAAACAGATCAGGGTGTGACAGAATCCGGCGGCGGTCCGCTTGTTGTACCTGGAGTTGGTCTTGAAGAGCCGCCCGAGCGCTTCTCCAGGTACAGAGGAACATCTGGACCGAGGGTATGTTGACTTCCTGCTCTTGTTTGAGGAAGAGCGGAGGATGATACCCCGTGGCTGAACAGGGAAGAGTGTTCCGGGCATACTCCATCCAGACCAGTTGTCGACTCCTGGTAGTGGGGTTGGTCGAGACGAGGCATCTTAAGGTTGTTTCCAGGTCTTGGTTGGCTCTCTCCGACTGGCCGTTGGATTGGGGATGGAATCCAGAGGACAGGCTGGCCGACGACCCTATAAGGGTGCAGAACGCCTTCCAGAACCGAGATGAGAACTGAGGACCCCGGGCGGAGACCATGTCCACCGGGCGGAGACCATGTCCACCGGGAGCCAATGGATCCTTGGAGAGGGTAGTTTGGGGAGAGGAATGAAAACCGATCCACTCCCTTGGAAAACCGATCCACTCCCGTCAGAATGACGGTGTTGCCATCAGACGGAGGGAGCCCAGTGACAAAGTCCAGGGAAATATGGGACCAGGGACGATGAGGGACAGGTAGTGACTGAAGGAGGCCAGACCGAGCTTGCTGCAGAGTTTTATTCTGAGCACAAACAGTGCATGCGGTGACGAAGGCAGAGGCGTCAGGAATCATTGTAGGCCACCAGAAATGTTGTCGGAGGAAGGCCAGGGTTCGACAGGAACCTGGATGGCAGGTAAAACTGGAGGAATGAACCCATTCCAGAATTGGACTGACTTAAGGATGAACAACCGATTAGCTGGGCCCCCTCCAGGAGCAGGCTGGGAACGCTGTGCCTTGCGGACCAGGGTCTCAATATCCCAGTCCACTGATGCTGCAAGGCATGAGTTAGGAAGGATGGTCTCAGGGTCAGAGGGTGTGGCAGCGGAGCTGTATAGGTGAGAGAGGGCATCAGGTTTCACATACTTGGACCCAGTACGGTAGGAAATGGTGAAGTTGAATCTGGTGAACAACAGAGCCCACCGGGCCAGCCTGGAGTTAAGGCGCTTGGCTGTGCAAAGATTCTTAGATTCTTACCATTCTCATGGTCCGTCCAAACCAAAAGTGGATGTTCTGCTCCTTCCAGCCAGTGCCTCCACTCCTCCAGTGCCATCTTGACCGCCAGGAGTTCTCGGTTACCTACGTCGTAGTTTCTTTCTGCAGAATTGAGACGATGGGACAGGAAGGCACAGGGATGGAGCTTTTGGTCCTAGGCAGAGTGCTGGGATAGGGTAGCCCTCACTCGAACATCAGAAGCATCGACCTCAACCACAAACTGACGGGACAGGTCCGGATGGACGAGGATGGGGGCTGTAGTGAACCGATGCTTCAGGTCCACAAAGGTTCTGTCAACAGCTGGGGACCAGAGGAACGGTACCTTGGGAGAGGTGAGTGCAGAGATGGGGGCCTCCAGGGTGCTTGAGCCTTGAATTAATCGGCGGTAGAAATTGGCAAACCCCAGGAAATGTTGTAGCTTCACCCTGGATGTAGGTTGGGGCCAATCCACTACTGCTTTCACCTTTTCAGGGTCCATCTGGACATTTCCTTCAGCGATGATAGAATGGTGGAACTCGCACTTCTCTGCTTTCACAAATAGCTGGTTCTCCAGTAGGCGCTAATGTGCGAAAATCTACCGCATAGTCTGCCACACTACGGGAGTTCTGATGTACCTTCAGGAGTTTTCGGGCCTCCTCTCTCCTGGGCACTGGAGAATCTAATGCCTTCCTCACCTCCACTATGAAATCTTCCAGGGTATGGAAAACGGCAGATTGTTGCTCCCAAACAGCTGTCACCCAGGAGAGCGCTCTTCCAGACATTAGCGTAATTAGATACGCCATCTTCGATCGATCCGAAGGGAATTAAGATAGCTGAAGCTCAAAAATGAGGGAGCACTGGGAAAGAAATGCCCGGCAGGTTCCAGGATCGCCGGTATATCGCTCCGCAGGAGGTAAGCGGGGTTCTCGGGGAGCCGGGGTCGGCTGAACCAACCCACCACTAGTAGGGAACTTAGAGTGGCTGGGAGGTCTCAGATGCGGCATGCTGTCTGCAAGCTAATTCACGGAATTGCTCCGTTATTGTCTTCATCCCCTGGTCGTGGCGTTCCGCCAGAGATCGGAACCCCTCCATCAAGTTCTGAAGTAGCTCCTGCTGTCTCTTAATGGTAGCTCCCTGCAGGGAGACAGCGTGGTGGAGCTGGTCCAAGTCTGCTGGATCAGTCATGGCCAGTTCGTACTATAACGACACAAGGTGAGACCCAGATGCAGACCCAGGAGGCAGATGGTTTGAGCTCTATTTATTATAATCGAAGGGTTAGGCAAAAGGCAGGTCGGGGACAGGCAAGAGTTCATAACCAGGTCAGAGTCCAAACCGGTACAGGGCAGCAGGCAGGCTTCGAGGTCAAGGGCAGGCAGGTGGGCTCAGAGTCAGGACAGGCAAGGGTCAGAACCAGAAGGACGAGGAAAAACAGAAACTGGGAAAAAACAGGAGCTAAGAGAAAAAACTCTGGTTGACTTGGAAAACAAGATGAACTGGCACAGACAGACAGAAGACACAGGTATAAATACACAGAGGATAATGGGGAAGATGGGCGACACCTGGAGGGGGTGGAGACGAGCACATGGACAGGTGGAACAGATCAGGGTGTGACAGGTTATTTGCATGTTTTCTTTTTGTCTGATTGTTGTTTGGAAAGTAAATTGAACAACCAACCTGTTACGTGGAGCGGAGCAGGTGAACCCAAGAGCAGACTCAGACGAGGAGACTGGGATAAGGTAATCAAGGTATTTTTTTAAAAACACGGGGAAGATGCGGTGCAAGCCAGGGAAAGCTCAGGTGGGTTGCAGGGAGCCGGGTGCTGATGCTGGAGTGAGGGGCAGTTGGGGCTGGGTAAGCAGGTCCGGAGAGGAATCCAAGGAAGCAGTAGAGTGGGGGGTCCAGGACAGAGTAGCAGGACTGATGAGACATGGGACAGGGACCAGAGTCAGAGAGGACAGAATGAGCAGAGGTTACCATCTGGCAACGTGGCAGTGCTGAGTATTTGTAGAGGTCTTGATTATGGAACAGGTTGCAGCTGGTGAGGATCTGCTCTGCCTCCAGCACAACTGTCTCCGCCCACACAATCACACACAGACAGAGAAAGAGGGAGAGGGAGAGAGCACTGGGGGAGTGGCGGCTTGTCAAGGAGACACAGGATGAGCACTAGAGGGCGTGGCAGGCGCTGATGTAACACAACCATGTAAAAAGCTTTACATGAAAACGTGATAGGCCAACAACAGAACCTAACTTCTGCTACTGTAATACGGTGGTTTGTTGTTCGACAGCTGTGCAAAACTGTGCTTGGATTAATTACTTTCTGTGTTTTGTGAAATTTCAGCATTATATTCCCGGCCTGAGGTCATAATAAGCATGTAAGCATCAATCATATTGGATGTCTCAATAATACCTTGAAGCGCTGCATTTGTTCAACTGTTCTTTGATGGTGTTCAAATTGGATGGCACTTGTGTTAGAAATTTAAGATTTTTTTGTTTTTTGTCTGGTCTGTAATAACAACTGAATAAAAATATAAACCCAACATTTAAAGTTTTGGTCCCATGTTTCATGTGCTGAAATAAAAGATCCCAGAAATGTTCCATACGCACAAAAAACGTATTTCTCTCAAATTTTGTGCACAAATATCAGTAAGAACGGATCGAACAGCTGAACCGACAAGGACATGGTTCCAACAGTGGTGGTATTCATACCCCAATTTGTGTGGAGTTTCCTCCTTCTCGCTAAACATTCTCTATTGCTAGGCAGGAAACTAAGTGATGCTGTTCCTTCTCTGCTAACGTGACCTGACCTGACCTCAACCCCCTTCATCACTAATCCACGGTTCTCTCCCCTAATCAGTGCCTGCCACGTGATCATTTTTAAATGTTTTATTTCACCTTTATTTAACCAGGTAAGCTAGTTGAGAACAAGTTCTCATTTACAACTGTGACCTGGCCAAGATAAAGCAAAGCAGTGCGACACAACAACACAGTTACACATGGAATAAACAAGCGTACAGACAATGGGGATGAGGTAGTTAGATTGGGTGGGCTATTTACAGATGGACTATGTACAGCTGCAGCGATCGGTTAGCTGCTCAGATAACTGATGTTTAAAGTTAGTGAGGGAGATTTAAGTCTCCAGCTTCAGCGATTATTGCAATTAGTTCCAGTCACTGGCAGCAGAGAACTGGAAGGAAAGGCGGCCAAACGAGGTGTTGGCTTTGGGGATGATCAGTGAGATATACCTGCTGAAGCGCGTGCTACGGGTGGGTGTTGCTATGGTGACCAGTAAACTGAGATAAGGCGGAGCTTTACCTAGCATAGACTTTTATAGATGACCTGGAGCCAGTGGGTCTGGCGACGGATATGTAGCGAGGGCCAGCAGACTAGAGCATACAGGTCGCAGTGGTGGGTGGTATAAGGGGCTTTGGTAACAAAACGGATGGCACTGTGATAGACTGCATCCAGTTTGCTGTGTAGAGTATTGCAAGCTATTTTGTATATGACATCGCTGAAGTCGAGGATCGGTAGGATAGTCAGTTTTACTAGGGTAAGTTTGGCGGCGTGAGTGGAGGCTTTGTTGCGAAATAGAAAGACTATTTTAGATTTAATTTTGGATTGGAGGTGTTTAATATGAGTCTGGAAGGAGAGTTTACTGTCTAGCCAGACTCCTAGGTATTTGTAGTTGTCCACATATTCTAGGTCAGAACCGTCCATTGTAGTGATGCTAGTCGGGCGGGCGGGTGTAGGCAGCGTGCAGTTGAAAAGCATGCATTTGGTTTTACTGGCGTTTAGGAGCAGTTGGAGTCCACGGAAGGAGTGTTGTATGGCATTGAAGCTCGTTTGGAGGTTAGTTAACACAGTGTCCAAAGAAGGGCCAGAAGTAAACAGAATGGTGTCGTCCGCATAGAGGTGGATCAGGGAATCACCTGCAGCAAGAGCGACATCGTTGATATATACAGAGAAACGAATCGGCCCGATAATTGAACCCTGTGGTACCCCCATAGAGACTGCCAGAGGTCCGGACAGCAGGCCCTCAGATTTGACACACTGAACTCTATCTGCAAAGCAGTTGGTGAACCAGGCGAGGCAGTCATTTGAGAAACCAAGGCTATTGAGTCTGCAGATAAGAATACGGTGATTGACAGTCGAAAGCCTTGGCCAGGTCGATGAAGACTGCTGCACAGTACTGTCTTTTATCGATGGCGGTTATGATATCGTTTAGTACCTTGAGCGTGGCTGAGGTGCACCCGTGACCAGCTCGGAAACCGGATTGCACAGCGGAGAAGGTACGGTGGGATTCGAAATGGTCAGTGATCTGTTTATTAACTTGGCTTTCGAAGACTTTAGAGAGGCAGGGCAGGATGGATATAGGTCTATAACAGTTTGGGTATAGAGTGTCACCCCCTTTAAAGAGGGGGATGACTGCGGCAGCTTTCCAATCCAATAAATAGGCCATGGTGGCGAAGTAATTACAATATAGAAATTAAACACTGGAATGGTAGATGTGTAGAAGATGACTGTACAAGTAGAATAAAAGGACACTCTAAAATGTGCATTTTTGTCACACAGCACAGTGCCACTGATGTCTCAAGTTTTGAGGGAGCATGCAATTGGCATATTTACTGCAGGAATATCCACCAGAGCTGTTGCCAGATAATTTTATGTTAATTTCTCTACCATAAGCCACCTCCAACGTTGTTTTAGAGAATTTGGCAGTATGTCCAACCGGCCTCACAACTGAAGACCCCGTGTAGCCAGCCCAGGACCTCCACATCCTGCTTCTTCACCTGTGGAAACGTTTGAGACCAGCTACTCGGACAGCTTATGAAACTGTGGGTTTTGCACAACCGAAGAATTTCTGCACAAACTGTCAGAAAACCGTCCCAGGGAAGCGCTGTGTGCTCTCTGCGTGCTCATCGTCCTCTTCAGGGTCTTGACTTGACTACAGTTCGGCCTTGTAACTGACTTCAGTGGGCAAATGCTCACCTTGGATGGGCACTGGCACGCTGGATAAGTGTGTTCTTCACGGATGAATCCTGGTTTCAACTGTACCGGGCAGAAGGCAGACAGTGTGTATGGCGTTGTGTTGGCATGCAGTTTGCTGATGTCAACGTGGTGAACAGAGTGCCCCATGGTGGCAGTGGGGTTATGGGATGTGCAGGCATAAGCTACGAACAACAAACACAAGTTCATTTTATCGATGGCAATTTGAATGCACATGTATACCGTGACGAGATCCTGAGGCCCACTGTACACAATACCTGGAAGCTGAAAATGTCCCAGTTCTACCATGGGCCGCATACTCACCAGACATGTCACCCATTGAGCACGTTTGAGATGCTCTGGATCGACGTGTACAACAGCACGTTCCAGTTCTCACCAATATCCAACTACTTCGCACAGCCATTGAAGAGGAATGGGACATCATTCCACAATCAACAGCCTGATCAACTCTATGCTAAGGAGATGTGTCATGCTGCATGAAGCAAATGGTGGTCGCACCAGATACCGACTGGTTTTCTGATCCACGCCCCTACCTGATTTCCTTATACGTAGAACCCACCCATTTCTTGACAGATAGCTGAACTAGCCAATTGGCAGCTGAGTTGTTTAGAGATGGGTCCTGACAGCAGAAAAAAATGATAACAATCCAGAGTGGAGTAGCAGTGCTAGAGGGTTTACTACAGACCCCGGGTTCGATCCCGGGCTGTGCCACAACCGGCCGTGCACAATTGGCCCAGCGTCATTTGGGTTAGGGGAGGGTTTTACTTGGCTCATCACGCCCTAGCCACTCCTTGTGGCAGGCCGGGTGCCTGCAGGCTGACCTCGTGGTGCCAGTTGAACGGTGTTTCCTCCAACACATTGGTTTGGCTGACTTCCGGGTTAGGCTTGTGGGTGTTAAGGAGAACGGTTAGGCGGGTCATGTTTTGGAGGACGCGTAACTTCACCTTCACCTCCCGAAGTAGGGAGTTGCAGCGATGAGACAAGATCGAATTTGGGGAGAAAAAGGGGTGTCATTACATTTCTTTTTCAAACAAACTATGACGTTATGTTGGACACGTTTGCATTAAATAGATGTTATTTTATATTCTCAAACTAACAGCAGTGCCTATATGATGTCCTTCCATGCAGGTGTGACATGCTGGAGTGATGCTCTTCGATGTACATATTGTTGGTCAGTAAGCTAATGTACAGTGCCTACAGAACGTATTCATACCCCTTGATGTATTCCACATTATGTTCTGTTACAGCCTGAATTCAAAATGGATTAAATTGATTATTTTTCTCACGCATCTACACACAATACCCCACAATGACAAAGTAAAAACATGTTTAAAAAATATATTGAAAATGAAATACAGAAATATCTAATTTACATAAGCATTCACACTCCTTTGCTATGACACTCCAAATTGAGCTCAGGTGCATCCAATTTCCTTTGATAGTCCTTGAAATTTCACTACAACTTGATTGGAGTCCACCTGTGGCCAACTCAATTGTTTTGACACAATTTAGAAAGCAATATCCCACAGTTGACAGTGCATGTCAGAGAGCAGGTCGTGAAGGAAGCATGAACAGGTCACAGATAGACAGATTTGTAAATTGGGCTAAGAAATATAAGTTGTTTTTTGCAGAAATGCCATCAGTGCCCTGCAAGCAATGCAACGGAAGAAGGCGCGGTAAGAGCGTGGTGAACGGATAGACGTGGTTATGGACAGTGAGGAAGATGGAGAAGAGACGAGTGTAGTGGGAAAATGTGTGTTGAGGAAGAATGTTGGCTGATCCATCTGTGGTTTCAGGGTGGGTGGGAAAGGAGTTGGGTGCAGTTGAATCAGGGAACATAACCCGTAGTGGACTTGTGATATTTGTTTGTGTTTGTTCTGACCAGAAGGAGCGGACACTCCGTGTCACGCAACTTGGGTCTAGATCTGTTTCTTGCTTGCTCTTAGGAACAGGGCACCTTTTGAAAGGAGCGATTTCTGGGGGTAGCGTTAAGTGTGCAGGTGGAGCAATTGAAGGTGAAAATTCCTGGTGTTTGTGATGCCCACCGTTCAGACCAGGGTTGTGAGCGTGGTGAAACAGAGGAGTCACTGTCAGTCCTTTTCAATTTTGAGTCAGAGACTCTACCAGACAAAGTCATGTTAGAATATCAGTTATTCTGTTAAAGCTTTTGTGCAGAATCAACTGCACTGTTTCAGGTGCAACGTTGATCGTCATGTTACAGTAGTGTGTATGAGGGAGATTCCAAGATGTGGGGAGTGTGCAGGAGGGCATGGGACAGAGGATTGTGTTGTTTCAGTGGATAAAGTTGTGTGTGTCAACTGTAGGGGTGCCCATGTTGCTGGGGATCAGAAGTGTCTGGTGAGAGAGAGGCAGGTTGAAGTGGTCAGAGTCAGAGTAGTGCAGAAGGTGTCGTATGCTGAAGCAGTGAAGAAAGAAGAGGAGGACGGGTCAAGGGTGAAGGATCCTGAGAGGATCCCAGTGAGGTGTAGATTTGTGCCAGTACAGAGGAATAGGGCAATGAGTGAGTTATGGTTGGCTTCTTGAGTGAGTTATGGTTGGCTTCTTAGCGTTCATAGCAATGAAATAAACTGTCCTGCAGAAATGGAAGGTAAGTCCCAGGCTGTTGGCAGGAGCAGATAGGGTCATATTAGTGCAATGGCCATAGTGGGTTAATGGGGTGATTTGACTTTTTTTAAATAAAATAGTTGTATATAGGTGTACTGTTAGTTGGTGGTGCAATGTTTTACTTTTAGGAACAGGAATAATGAAGAGAATTTAATGTAGCTACATGTACATATTAACTCAATTACCTCGACTAACCGGTGCCCCCGCACATTGACTCTGTACCGGTACCCCCTGTATTCAGTTGAAGTCGGAGGTTTTCATACTCTTAGGTTGGAGTCATTAAAACTTGTTTTTCAACCACTCCACAAATTTCTTGTTAACAAACAATAGTTTTGGCAAGTCGGTTAGGACATTTACTTTGTGCATGACACAAGTAATTTTTCCAACAATTGTTTACAGACAGATTATGTCACTCATAATTCACTGTATCACAATTCCAGTGGGTCAGAAGTTTACATACACTAAGTTGACTGTGCCTTTAAACAGTTTGGAATATTCCCGAAAATTATGTCATGGCTTTAGAAGCTTCTGATAGGCTAATTGACATAATTTGAGTCAATTGGAGGTGTACCTGTGGATGTATTTTAAGGCCTACTTTCAAACTCAGTGCCTCTTTGCTTGACATCATGGGAAAATCAAAAGAAATCAGCCAAAACCTCAAGGAAAAAATGGGAGACCTCCACAAGTCTGGTTCATCCTTGGGAACAATTTCCAAATGCCTGAAGGTACCACGTTCATCTGTACAAACCATAGTACGCCATGGGACAAAGCAGCCGTCATACCGCTCAGGAAGGAGACGCGTTCTGTCTCCTAGAGATGAACGTACTTTGGTGCGAAAAGTGCAAATGAATCCCAGAACAACAGCAAAGGACCTTGTGTAGATGCTGGAGGAAACAGGTACAAAAGTATCTATATCCACAGTAAAACGAGTCCTACATCGACATAACCTGAAAGGCCGCTCAGCAAGGAAAAAGCCACTGCTCCAAAACCGCCATAAAAAATTCCAGACTACGGTCTGCAACTGCACATGAGGACAAAGATCATACTTTTTGGAGAAATGTCCTCTGGTCTGATGAAACAAAAATAGAACTGTTTGGCCATAATGATCATCGTAATGTTTGGAGGAAAAAGGGGGAGGCTTGTAAGCCGAAGAACACCATCCCAACCGTGAAGCCCGGGGGTGGCAGCATCATGTTGTGGGGGTGCTTTGCTGCAGGAGGGACTGGTGCACTTCACAAAATAGATGACATCATGAGGATGGAAAATTATGTGGATATATTGAAGCAACATCTCAAGACATCAGTCAAGAAGTTAAAGCTTGGTCACAAATGGGTCTTCCAAATGAACAATGCCCCCAAGCATACTTCCAAGTTGTGGCAAAATGGCTTAAGGACAACAAAGTCAAAGTATTGGAGTGGCCATCACAAAGCCCTGACCTCAATCCTATAGAAAATGTGTGGGCAGAACTGAAAAAGCGTGTGTGAGCAAGGAGGCCTACAAACCTGACTGTTACACCAGCTCTGTCAGGAGGAATGGGCCAAAATTCACCCAACTTATTGTGGGAAGCTATCTGAAACGTTTGACCCAAGTTAAACAATTTGAGTGTATGTAAACTTCTGACCCACTGGGAATGTGATGAAATAAATAAAAGCTGAAATAAATCATTCTCTCTACTATTATTCTGACATGTCACATTCTTAAAATTAAGTGTCTGTCCTAAAACAGGGAATTCTTACAATTGTGAAAAACTGAGTTTAAATGTATTTGGCTAAGGTGTATGTAAACTTCCGACTTCAACTGTATATAGGGAGGTGACCAAGAACCCAATGATCACTCTGACAGAACTACAGAATTCCTTAGTTCAGATGGGAGAACCTGCCAGAAGGACAACAGTCTCCACAGCACTTCACCAATCTGGGCTTTATCTGGGCCAAACGGAAACCACTCCCTAATAAAAAGGCACATGACAGCACGCCTGTAGTTTGCAAGAAGGCAAGTGAAAGACTCAGAGCGTAAGGCAAAAGATTATGTGATCTGATGAGAATTCTTTTTAACTATTTGTCCTGAATGCAATTCGCAATGTCTGGAGAAACCAGGCACAGCTCATCACCAGAATCATGGATAAAGTTGGTCACAATATTCTTAGAAGATAAGTTACACCCTGAAATAAGGAGTGAGAAATAACTAGGCCATCAAATGTCCCGAAGGCCTTGAGTGGCATACAATTTGAGAGAGAGAATGGGATCATTGTATGACAGGAGGTAGAGACACATACGTACTTCCTCTTTCCCCCCTAGAGACACAGATGCACTTCCTCTTTCCCCCCTAGAGACACAGATGCACTTCCTCTTTCCCCCCTAGAGACACAGATGCACTTCCTCTTTCCCCCCTAGAGACACAGATGCACTTCCTCTTTCCCCCCTAGAGACACAGATGCACTTCCTCTTTCCCCCCTAGAGACACAGATGTACTTCCTCTTTCCCCCCTAGAGACACAGATGCACTTCCTCTTTCCCCCCTAGAGACACAGATGTATGTCCCGAGAGGAAGTCAAAAAAATACCAGATAACACTACTTTCAGAAATTCAGATTATTACAAATGAAGAATACTGCCAAACAGCAAATCATGCTACCAAATATGTTTCATTCATGTCATAGCTTGAGGAACAGGGAGTGACCGACCATAAGATAAAACACACACTATTCTTTGGATGTACTACTGTACATGATTATGTTAAGTGTTTACTTTTTATTTATTTATTTTTGAACACACAAAAACATTTAATTGCCAACACATAATAGTGCTACTCAGCCCACGGAGGTGGGTTCGGGTGTTGGAGCTAAACTATATAGCGACCTAGACCCTGTTCTTTAATATGACAGGTGGCTGAAATATCACCGTAGAAATTTGTGATAGGATATATTGATCGAAGAAATGCAATTTCTACCTATGATCATTATTGAACTCGACCATACAACTGACAGGTTCGTGAGCATGCACTGAGAGGGGGTATAGCGGGGAGTTCTTCGGGGTACGCATGGGGCAAAGAGAGAGGGAGAGAGAGAGAGAGAGAGAGAGAGAGAGAGAGAGAGAGAGAGAGAGAGAGAGAGAGAGAGAGAGAGAGAGAGAGAGAGAGAGAGAGAGAGAGAGAGAGAGAGAGAGAGAGAGAGAGAGAGAGAGAGAGAGAGAGAGAGAGCGAGCGTGAAAAGAGCCTGCATCGTTTATCTACATCCTTATCCTCGGATATATCTAACGGGGAAAACAGGAGAAAATGCTTTTTCTTCAAACCATCTTAAGGAGAGGAACACATAAAGGTAGTTGTATTTTCAAAGTATATTTGGGCATGAGACTATGATCATTATAATTGCATATTGTAACTTGAAACCCCACATGTCACCGTGCCATATAGCATGCAATAGTTTTCCCTCGTTCATTCACTGAATAATAGCAATTTGGCCGGTCTATTACTTCAAATTGACCACGTTCATCATCATTGATTAAGCTGGTATACAAATGCAAATCCATAGTCGCAAACCGTTATATGAGCAGGGAGGGAACAGCAGTAGCGACCCACTTCTTTTGGAGAGGGGATACGCACACTGTCAGCATGCTTTCCACCGAACAGCAGGATGATCATTCAGCATCGTTCATGTTGATTTTCTAAAAAAGTGTTTTTGACTCTTTATAGTTACCTCCGCTGCAGATGAACAAGCTACAGTATGAATGCGATGGGAAATATAACCATTCAGTCATCAAAGCAAACATATAATGTAAGGTGATTTTGGCAATTCCGTCAGTGGCCTAATCAACATGTAAAATGTAGTATTCCGTTGACAAATTGAAATAAGCATGAAAGTTTCAGGCCAATTCAAATAGCATACAAGACGCTAGTTCACAAATGTCCTCCACCTAAATGAATCAATTATTCAGTTAATTGAATTGAATGTATGTATTTAATATTAATTTATTTGTTTACTTTAACGTCTAAACATAGTGCGGCTAATATTTGCTT
Source organism: Brachymystax lenok tsinlingensis (assembly GCA_030435695.1). Classification (NCBI taxonomy): domain Eukaryota; kingdom Metazoa; phylum Chordata; class Actinopteri; order Salmoniformes; family Salmonidae; genus Brachymystax; species Brachymystax lenok. Next base: position 6,594,338 of record CM059797.1, read on the forward strand.
CAGCAATGTGTTTTTCCTCTCCTGTCCTGTTTTGGTGGATAATTTATTTATGAATACCGTGGAGCTGATCGGGTCTTTGAAGTTACACGCTCTTCCTTCCCTGAGATTTAGTCAAATGGACAGGATGTATGGCTGCAGCCTGCCACCTGTTGGTAGGCTAAGATCCAGCAGACACCGGGACTGGTTTTATTCGAAAGGATTAATACAAATGCATGAATAGATTGAATAATAAATACATTTATGAAATGATTGAGAAGAAACTGAATATTAATAATATTAGAATATTCACTTCATGGGTTCATTCTACATGTCATTAATTTCTGAATGATTCAGTGTCAAATATCAGCAGGTTAGGTCCTACTAATGTTTTCAAGTGTCCCAGTCTGCTTCCCAAATGGCACCCTATACCCTAAATACATGTAGTGCATTACTTTTAACTAGAGCCCTATGGGCCCTGTTCAAAAAGTATAGGGCTCTGTTCAAAGATAGTGTAGGGAATGGGGTGTGAATAGGGACGCAGCCCCTAGTATGTTGGAATACTTGATGAGATGTAATAATGAGGACAGACATAATTAATATTCCCTGTGTTCTTGATTTCTCTGTGATGGCAGATCTCATCTCAACTCAACTCTGAACATCCCTGAATCTTTTATATAGGGAACAATTTCCTCCAGCAGTTGAGCTGACAACCACAAGACTGCAGAGTAGCTCCTGAGACAAGACAGGGACTCAGTGAGAGCACTGACAGGAATATAATGTAATTTAATATATACTGAACAAAAAAAAACGCAACATGCAACAATTTCAATGATTTTACTTATTTGTCACATAGGCCCGAATACAACAGGTGAAGACCTTACTGTGAAATGCTTACTTACAAACCCTTAACCCACAATGCAGTTCAAGAAATAGAGTTAACTGCTGTCAGCATGCCAATTGCAGTTTAGAGCAGCCTTTTATTGTCCCCAGCACAAGGTGCACCTGTGTAATGATCACGCTGTCAGCTTCTTGATATGGCCACACTGGTCAGGTGGATGGATTATCTTGGCAAATGATAAATGCTCGTTAACAGGGATGTAAACACATTTGTGAACAGAATTTGAGAGAAATACGCTTTTTGTGAGTATGGAACATTTCTGGGATATTTTATTTCAGCTCATAAAACAAAATGTTATATGTTGCATTTATATTTTTTTGTTCAGTATAATTGAATAAAATCGAATTCAAACAAATAAAATAGAATCATTTACTTACATGAGATGTTTACTGTATGGCTGTTCTAAGGACTAGTTGAGTCATTAGAGAAACTCTCTTATCTGAACAGAACAGTCTGGTTTGCTCACACAGAAGCAGTCTGAAATGACACTCAATCCATTTTTAACCCTCTGGGGCTGACTTTTATATAGATTTTCTTGTGTGTGGATAAATCCCCACCCCTGTTTTTCCTGCTGTGATTCCACTAGTCGTGTTATAGCACCTAAGGGTGTCTTCACTGAGGCAATATCCCTGATCAGATTTTCTCTGTCAAGTCATAGATTTACGGTACAAGGCATATGATACGTTTGTAATAGATTAAGCCTTCTCCTTGGCATTACACTGTAGATGATTGTGTGTGTGTGTGTGTGTGTGTGTGTGTGCGTGCGTGCGTGCGTGCGTGCGGCGAATAAATAAAAATGGTGTTAAATCTCTGCCAATTGGAAATGAGTCAAAGTGGATCACATGCAACACATCCTGATTGTAATGTGTATTTTGATGCTCAGCCAGTGTATTTGTATTGTAATTGTTGAGTATTACTCAAATATTTTCATTGTGCTTTGGACAGCAACCCTTTTAGTTTCCCATTTTGGGCAGGTTCACCATGATCAGAATGCCCTGACTGTAACCAAATTCACTACATTTAAAGTTCCATTGTACTACGATTGTTGTCCATTACTCAGGTACTGTTGTCCTCTTGGGCAGGTTTGTGACTATTACATTGTGTGTCGCGTTTAATATGTGCCCCCCTCGTTTGTCACAAAAGCGAACCCTGCGTCTGGGATTTGGTGTCGACTCCCTCTGGCTGTGCTAATAAAGCTGTTTTGCTTGTTCCATCTTTCAGAGAGATGAGTTTGGCTGGTGGAAGGCAACCCCCCAGGCCACTCCCTCTTATTCTGACTTTAATATTCATGTTTTTTTTTTTCTTCTTAAGTTCTAAACCCACACACAGACTCCCTTGAACACCAAAACTACTGTAGCATAAATAAATAAAAAACATGAAGTATTCTGTTTTCATAGTTTCTTGATGGTACTGTGGAGGTGTTTAGTGTTCAGGGTTTTTCTTGCGAGTACTGAGACCAGCTTAATCAGTGCATATTGTTGTCCGACCTGGGATTGAAATAGTATTTTAAATCATTCAAACACTTTGTGTTTGCCTAGTCTGCATGGAGTACCAGATGGGGCCGTGTTTTCACTTTTGGAACTATTCTATTGGTTCCGTTGCATCAAACAGGCTCAATTAAGCCATGCTAAAGTATTTGAAAAATATTTAGAATAGTATTTGAACCCAGGGCATATTTTTATTATTTTCCTGGATAATCCGTTAAATAAAGAATCATATCAGTATTTGTCCAAGCCTTGGAGCTCTGTCAGAGGAGAGGAGAGGAGAGGAGAGGAGAGGAGAGGAGAGGAGAGGGGATTCTTCTGTACTTTAGTGAATCACAAACTATCCTGAATTATTTCACAGGTTTTAGCTGATGGCAAAATTGCAGCATTTTGTTGTTGAATACCATGTTTACTAGTCTAGCATCATGTCTTTTTTTTGAAGTAAGCCCTTGATGCCTTTGAGCACTGAGACATGTTGTTGTATTCATCATACAAGTAGGCTCACCTGCTTTTGAAAGGAGAAGAGAGACATGATGCCACTGGTTTTTACTGAAGTAGTAGATACAAGTCCGAAACACTCTGACTATGACACATCGACTTTATGCAACTAACTTTCTGTCTTTACTTCCCTGCATGTTTTAGTTGATGTACTTCAAGGCATTTGCCTAATGTGTTTATATCAACTTCCTAATGATGGTTAATGGTGCTTTAAAGTGATGCTGGAGTTACATAATTGCTCTGTCATTGTGTCCCTGAATGGTTTTAACTGTACGTGGAATCCTTTTCATGGTTTAGGGCTCTGTGTCCCCAATAATGTTTTCAAACCTGGGTAAACTAAGTAACATGTTTCAAATACTTGAAGATGCACTTTGTTTAGCTTGGAGCTTGCACTTTTGGGACTGTTCGAGTGGTTCCATTGTAGCCTACCGGGCAAACCAAAGAAGCCACTTTTGGGACTGTTCGAGTGGTTTTCGGGATGAACAAATAGACATTCTTTATTTAGAAATATATAAAACAAATATTTTACCATTGTAGTATAGAAACTGCAAACTATATCCACCTCGCAGGCAAAACATTTTTGACGGCAGATATAAAGATTTGCAGGTTTAAAGTTAATGACATTTTTCCATGGGGCAGAGATAACATTTTGCAGTTTTAAAACACATTTCATGTGATTCAACTCATTTTGCCATAGGATGGAGAGAAAACATTTCAGATTTAAGGCTAGATCTCTGCATTTCTACACATTTTTGCCGTGACTTATGCCATGTTAATGATATCTGAGTGAAAGTAACTAACGAAATCAATGGGGCCCCTCTTGGAGGTCAGGGCCCCTTGGCACCTGCCTTGGGTGCCTTGTCAGTAATACCGCCATGATTACTACGAGGTTTAGATAGATTGCTACGTGAGTTAGTCTAGCCAGCTATCAGATGTTAGCTGACATGAGTAATTGTCAGTGACTGACATAACAAGAGGAAAGCTGCTGATGCAGTACTACATTTCTTAACTGCACCTTGTGTATTCTACTATGCTAAGTTATTGGCGGTCACAGAGAGACCGATGCACATCTTGATTATGTTTAACGTGTTTAGTTCTTACTCCTACTTTGCAATGCAAATGCCTTTTGTATGAGGTTTTCTCTTGTCACAAGAGATTAATTACTAGATTATTAGCAGTCATATGCATATCATAGTTGTCTGGGGGAGGATCGCTGAAACCCTGTGAAACAGAGCAGAGCTCTGCATGGGGTCTGTTCAGTTTTTCTTAATTTATCTTATGTTGCATTGCCTTCCAAAACGACGTGGCATAATCAAGGTCAAATATCCAACCGTTCAGTTTGATTAATCCTCCTTGAGCAACTCTGAAAGTACAGTACAAAGAAAATTAGAAGAATGAATCATCAACAATAGTGTTATAATTTCATGAAGGCAACATTCGGGAAAATGAGTGAGGGGAGTAAGGTTATTGATCTGTCATCATGGTTGTGTGTGTGTGTACGTGTGTTAGTGTGTGTGTGTGTGTACGTGTGTGTGAGGTGGTACTGTAGAAGATACAGGTTGCCCATCACAAAAAGGGACAGCAGTAGTTCACCCAGCTAGGTATTTTAGACAGGCTGTGGACAATACATTTTGATTTTAGATTTTTTTTATTTCACCTTTATTATAACCAGTTAGGCCAATAATAATAATAATAATAATAATAAACAGTAGAACATACAGATCTGATCTGTAATGCTATTCATGAAGGAGGTCTTAGAACATAGCTTTAATCTGCTGTTCCACGTGACACATTGAATAGAATAATAGATCGGTAGACAAATAGAATAAGGTCACTAACCTCAATAAGTCACGGGTAATGTTCTTCATTGTGTACAATCTCATTCTGTCTTCTGTCCCCTGCCTCTCAGAAGTTTTTTAATTTTTAATTCTACCTGTTGTTTGGCACACAGCAGGGGAGAAGAACTGCTGTCTCTAAAATGATAAAACAACAGCAGCTGAGCAGACATGGATGCTGTTACATGGCCCCATTATGTCAAGGCTTTGTGTAATGGAGAGAGAGAATGAAAGACGTTGTACGCCATACAGCACCCCTAATTTCAGAGGAGAGAGAGAGAACTGCTGATTCTCTAGTGGTTGTCCCTCTATATCATGACATTCCGTTTATCTTTGGTATTTTATTTAACTAGGCAAGTCAGTTAGAAAACAAATTCTTATTTACAATGACACACCTACACCGGCCAAACCCGGACGACGCTGGGCCAATTTGTGCGCCGCCCTATGGGACTCAAAATCACGGGCCGGTTGTGATACAGCCTGAATTCGAACCAGGGTGTTTGTAGTGATGCCTCAAGCACTGAGAGATGCAGTGCCTTAGACCGCTGCGCCACTCGGGGAGCCCATAGCAAGAGACATGGAGGGAAGGGGAGAGCAGGAGGGACTGTGTGTGTATGTGCTTTTCTGCCACTGTTCATTGTGCTAGGAGGTTGATGCTCTTCTACATTGTGTCACTCCATAATGTCTCCACACAGGAAGATGTATGGTTAATATTAAGATATGATCGATTATGAGCGGTATAAGGGGATATTTTCCAGTTACGGGGATATCCAGCGTCCTAAGTTTCAGGTTAGGGTCATAAGATAAGATATGATCGATTATGAGAGGTATAAGGGGATATTTTCCAGCTACGAGGATATCCAGCGTCCAGTTTTAGGTTAGGGTCAGGAGTTGATGGTCAGATCCCAGGGTCAGGGAAGCCTCCTGGCCCTAGAAACGGTAGATACAGTGGTTCTTCCTTTAAAAGTGTTGAGCTTGTGCCGTGACCGTTTGTGGTAGATGGTGGCAGATTGTGGTAAATTGCATCATTCTGGCAACAATGACTGACACTTAAATAACGTTAGCATAGAATTCTGCGGCACCCCCGCAACCTGTGCTGCAGTACGCCACAACGTTTAAAGGAAGAACCACTGTGGCTTATCAGGCTAACTGCTATAACTGGTTTGTGTTCATTCGGCACCAAACAGAAGAAATATTGTCCACTAAGAAACTTTTTGTTGTTGTTGTTTTATGTGCGATATGTTTTGCTACATGTGTACTAATGAATACACCCCTGGATGTTAATGAATACACCCCTGGATGTTGATGTGTGTGGACAGTGTTTCTCTGAAGTCATCACTGTGACTTTATAACCATCAGTGTCTCAAGATGAGAATCTCTCCACAGCCTCCGTCAAGCACCGTAAAGGGAAAGGAAGCGTTTTTATATGAGTCACTCTTTACGAATGTTGCCGCGGCGAGATGTAGGAATTTATGTTATATATCTTTGCTTGGCTATTCCCTTGATGAATGTATAGGATTCCCCCACCACACACAGTCATGACGTCACCATTTTCAACCTTTCATAACAAGAGGGTTCTATCCATTTCCATGGGGACAGGATATTACTTAGAGTGCTGTATGTATTGGTCACGTACACAGTTTAGCAAAATGTTATTGCAGGTGAAGCTAAATGCTCTATGTTTCTAGCTCCCACAGAGCAGGAATATCTAGCACTACAATAACAATACACATATCATAAAAAAATATAAATAAAGAACAAGAAATGAAGACATATCAGAGCGAGCAATGTCCGGAATATATATATATATATACACACACTGAGTGGACAAAACATTATGAACATTATGCTCTTTCCATGACATAGACTAACCAGGTGAATCCAGGTGAAAGCTACAGTATGATCCCTAATTGATGGCACTTAATCCACTTCAATCAGTGTAGATGAAGGAGAGGAGACAGGTTAAAGAAGGATATTTAAGCCTCGAAACAGTTGAGACATGGATTGGGGATGTGTGGCATTCAGAGGGTGAACGGGCAAGAGGGGGGGTTGCACTTCAATATTAGGAAGGTTTTCACACACCTATCCATTCAAGGTTTTTTATTTATTTTTTACTATTTTCTACATTGTAGAATAATAGTGAAGACATCAAAACTTTGAAATAGCACATGGAATCATGTAGTAACCAAAAAAGTGTAAAACAAATCTGAGATTCTTCAAAGTAGCCACTCTTTGAAAGTTTCTTCAATCGCAAAAAAACATCAAGTGCTATGATGAAATTGGCTCTCACGAGGACTGCCACAAGAAAATGGAGACCCAGAGTTACCTCTGCTGCTCGAATTTCTGGTGACCGTCGATCTAATATCCCAAAGTTATTTTCCGCTGAAAGGTAATATTACCAGAAACGTTCTTAGCAAATCATATAAGATATACCCACCCCACCCCCCAAAGAAATGATACTACGAAGTTGGCTAGGAGCTAGAAACAGGGCAAATGTGTCTCTCGGTGCCTTCTTGTATAATGTGAGGATATTATACTGAATGTCTTTCACCTGATTACTCCCTGTACTCTCTGTTTTCCCTGGTTTTGATAGATGGCTTTAGTGAGTCATCCACTGAATAATCTTCTGATACATGGAACTATTCACATACTGGTGTTTTGAGAAGGAAAGCAAAACTCCCCAGTGGGCGAAACTGCTTGTGATGACGTCATAACGGCTGTCTTTTAATGGCACATCACCATTATGGTAGTGGTTTTGTCTATTTCCACTGTTTTTAATTGCAGTGTTTTTTTTTCAAGCTTAGTTTGTCTTTCTTTTTAACAGCAAATGGCCTCAGCTGTGTGTCTTAGTCATCTCTAATTATTATGTGTAACACGGGTTGTTTCTCCTGGGTCTTGTAGGCCTAGTGTGTATCCCAAATGGCACGCTATTCCCTATGTAGTGCACCCACAGGGCTCTGATCAAAAGTAATGCGGTATATAGGGGACAGGATGCAGTTTGGGACAGCCCTATAACCAAGCAGCCACCTACAGGTATGATTCATTCTTTTCTAACTGTTGGAAATTCATTAGGTCTGCCTGGTCTCATTTTTTAAAGTCCGTTTTACACAATTCCTAACAAATAAGTAATTGAACCAGTGCAGAATGTATTTGCTAAGAAGTAAACGAATGTAATGCAAGCCAACATCGGTACTGTAGCTAGATCATTCAACTAAGCTCAACTGTCGTTCATAGTAGAGAGCTACATCATCCAAATAGCGGGTCGTATTTGAAGAGCTCACCCTCATTGATGACTTACTTGAAGATTGTGTTAGCAGAGGCGTGAGACTGTCGTGTGTGACTTCCTGCAGGCTGTTATGCATTACTCTTGGCTGGGTGGGGACAGGGATGGTGATGGGGACTGGGTACTGGATGGGGCAGGGGATGGGGACTGGATGGGGACAGGGATGGAGCAGGGGATGGGGACGGGATAGAGCAGGGGATGGGGACTCGATGGGGACAGGGATGGAGCAGGGGATGGGGACTGGATGGGGATAGGGATGGATCAGGGTGAGATGGGGACTGGATGGGGATAGGGATGGAGCAGGGGATGGGGACTGGATGGGGACAGGGATGGAGCAGGGGATTGGGACTGGATGGGGATAAAGGGATGGAGCAGGGGATAGGGGACTGGATAGGGGACAAGTGGAGCAGAGATGGGGACTGGATAGGGATATAGATAGAACAGAGATGAGACTAGATGGGAGACAGAGATAGAAACAAAGGTAAGAATAGAAACTAGATGGGGACAAAGATAGATCAAGATAAAGAACTAGATAGAGAATAAGAGATGGAAACAAGAAGAGACTGGATAGGGAACAAGAGATGGAAACAAAGGGTTAAAGAACTAGATAGAGACAAAACTGGAAACAAAATAAATAAGAACTAGATAAGAGACAAGAGATAGAGCAAGGTAAATTCAGAGAACTAGATAGAATAAGAGATGGAAACAGAGATAGAGAACTAGATAGAGAACAAGAGATGGAAACAAGGAGTTAGAGACTAGAGATAGAATAGCAAAGTAAAGATCAGAACTAGATAGAGGCCAAAGATAGAGACTAAAGAACTAGATAGAGACAAGAGATAGAAACAAGGTAAATTAGAACTAAATAAAGGACAAAGGGATAGAGCAGAGATAGAGACTGGTAACTAGAGACTAGATAGAGAAAAGGAGATGTGGACTAGAGACTAGATAGAGCAGAGATAGAGAACTAAATAGAACAAAGAGATGGAAACAAGTGAGAATAGAACTAGATAGAGATAAGAGATAGATCAAGGTGAGATGGGGACTGGATGGGGACTGGATGGGGACAGGGATGGGTACTGGGGACTGGGGACTGGATGGGGCAGGGGATGGGGACTAGATGTGGACAGGGATGGAGCAGGGGATGGGGACTGGATGGGGACAGGGATGGAGCAGGGTGAGATCGGGACTGGATGGGGATATGGATGGATCAGGGTGAGATGGGGACTGGATGGGGACTGGATGGGGACAGGGATGGAGCAGGGTGAGATGGGGACTGGATGGGGATAGGGATGGAGCAGGGGATGGGGACTGGATGGGGACAGGGATGGATCAGGGTGAGATGGGGACTGGATGGGGACAGGGATGGGGACAGGGATGGAGCAGGGTGAGATGGGGACTGGATGGGGATAGGGATGGATCAGGGGATGAGGACTGGATGGGGCAGGGTGAGATCGGGACTGGATGGGGCCAGAGATGGGGACTGGGGACTGGATGGGGACAGGGATGGGGCAGGGTGAGATTGCGACTGGATGGGGACAGGGATGGGGCAGGGGATGGGGACTGGGGACTGGATGGGGCAGGGTGAGATCGGGACTGGATTGGGACAGGGATGGGGCAGGGGATGGGGACTGGTGACTGGGGACTGGATGGGGACAGGGATGGGGACTGGATGGGGACAGTCCCCAATCCCCATCCCCTGCCCAGGGATGGGGCAGGGTGAGATCGGGACTGGATGGGGCCAGGGATGGGGCAGGGGATGGGGACTGGGGATTGGATGGGGACAGGGATGGGGCAGGGTGAGATCGGGACTGGATGGGGACAGGGATGGGGACTGGATGTCAGGGGAAGAGCTATTGGCTTTAGGGAGAGAGGGATGAGTGGGAGAGAAAAAAGAGAGAGAGATGAGTGGGTGAAGGGGACTGAAGGAGGGAGAGAGAGAGGGGGAGAGAGATGAGTGGGTGAAGGGGGACTGAGGGAGGGGAGAGAGAGAGAGAGGGGAGAGAGGGGAGAAAGAGATGAGTGGGCAGAGGGGGGAGAGAGACATCTGTTTTCTCATTTTGTTCTCTCTTTTGGGAATTGTAAGGACTGCCTAGTTCCCTGGAAATATAGATCTCAAGTTAATTATAGGCCAGCTTTGAGATAGATACAGTACATACATAAATATATAGCTATAATGACTAAGGTGACGAGCTGACAGACATTGGGCCTGTTCCTGTAACACACAGCCATACATACAGGGATTTCTAAATAATTACTGTGATAGAGGGTGGCTGGAAACATTAGCACTGAAGATCAAGACCAACCGACCAGACTGAAGTGAAGAGAGAGTTCAGGCTTCCATCCAGCCTGAGGCTAGAGGACACTTGAAGACACTGCTCATTGGATATCTTTCTGTGGCAGAGGCAGTGGAGCATTTTTAGATTCGCTGCTTGAATCCAATCAGGGTGTGAGTGTGAAGGAGCTACTTCAGAATGTTGTGTGAGAGAGAGAGAGAGAGAGAGAGAGAGAGAGAGAGAGAGAGAGAGTCGTGTATGTCACTTGAAGACAGACAGAAATCTGTGAAGAGAGAGAATAAATCTGCTCCAGTCCATGGGAGGAGAAGATACGGGATGATGTGGTGCAACCACAGCAGCAGGACTACTGCCAGGTGAATGAGAGAGAGAGAGAGAGAGAGAGAGAGAGAGAGAGAGAGAGAGATGTGGGTGTCTGGAACTGCACAGCACAGCAAAACTGTCTATCTGAACATCAAATGGAACTCTTGAAACCCTGCTGGATGGTCTGAGTCTAGGAGCACAGTGACTGAGACCATACTGTATGCTAGACTACTAGATATAACTGGACGGTCTGAGAACACAGCGATTTGGAATCCTGCAGTGTGCTCTGTAGACAAACTCTGCTAAGTACAACGGAATAGTCTTAGCACAGTGACTGGGACACAGCTGTACTGGCAACTGAATGCTACTGGTTCCTTTGGATGCTCTGAGAACACAGTAGTCACTGTACGGTAGCCATGCTGTGTGGTCTAAGGAGAGATGTGAAGAACAGTTTGGGTAAGCCTGTTAGTCATTGTATTGTGTGTTATGTGTTGTGTTACAGTGATATATTGTAGTCATTGTGTTGTGTTATATGGGTGTTATAGTGATATATTGTAGTCATTGTGTTGTGTTATATGGGTGTTATAGTGATATATTGTAGTCATTGTGTTGTGTTATATGGGTGTTATAGTGATATATAGTAGTCATTGTGTTGTGTTATATGGGTGTTATAGTAATATATTGTAGTCATTGTGTTATATGGGTGTTACAGTGATATATAATAGTCATTGTGTTATATGGGTGTTATAGTGATATATAGTAGTCATTGTGTTATATGGGTGTTATAGTGATATATAGTAGTCATTGTGTTATATGGGTGTTATAGTGATATATTGTAGTCATTGTGTTGTGTTATATGGGTGTTATAGTGATATATTGTAGTCATTGTGTTGTGTTATATGGGTGTTATAGTGATATATAGTAGTCATTGTGTTGTGTTATATGGGTGTTATAGTAATATATTGTAGTCATTGTGTTATATGGGTGTTACAGTGATATATAATAGTCATTGTGTTATATGGGTGTTATAGTGATATATAGTAGTCATTGTGTTATATGGGTGTTATAGTGATATATAGTAGTCATTGTGTTATATGGGTGTTACAGTGATATATAGTAGTCATTGTGTTATATGGGTGTTATAGTGATATATAGTAGTCATTGTGTTATATGGGTGTTACAGTGATATATAGTAGTCATTGTGTTATATGGGTGTTATAGTGATATATAGTAGTCATTGTGTTGTGTTATATGGGTGTTATAGTAATATATAGTAGTCATTGTGTTATATGGGTGTTATAGTGATATATAGTAGTCATTGTGTTGTGTTATATGGGTGTTATAGTAATATATAGTAGTCATTGTGTTATATGGGTGTTATAGTGATATATAGTAGTCATTGTGTTATATGGGTGTTATAGTAATATATAGTAGTCATTGTGTTATATGGGTGTTATAGTGATATATAGTAGTCATTGTGTTTGTCTGTCTCTTCTCTGTGTGTTTCGATGAAGATTGTGTGGGAGCTGTTTGTAAACAGCAGTGAAGGATACATTCATGTCTCACAACATTTTAAACTGTCAGGGTTGTTTTTGTACACTACTTGTGCTTTGGGTAAACATGGTGATTCCTAATCATGGTGATTCCTAATCATGGTGATGCCTAAACATGGTGATTCCTCATACAATTTAAGTCAAATTTGCCCGCCACTGATTTTCCTGGTTTGTTTGAAACAGTACAATTAAGTGAATTTTTCAAGCTCATTATTTATCCATTATAAAGTTAGATTAAAGGAATAAATATAATTGAAATCGACTGACATGGTCATGCAGTCAGACCATGTGTAACATAGTAGCTCAAGTGGAAGTAGTTGTAGTTTTTTACTAATCATATCCCACTTTTCAATATTATCTGATGTGACTGTCTGCCCATACATTACCACAATCATCCATTTGGTCGTCACAAAACTCAAATTGCCTGGCTGTGTGGATCCTCCAGGGGTGTGTCCTAAATGGCACCCTATTCCCTATGTACTATGTAGTGCACTACTTTAGACCAGGACCCATAGGGCTCTGGTCAAAAGTAGTGCACTATATAGGGAATAAGGTATAATTTGGAACCCAGCCCAGGAGCTGTTTAACAGCATGCTAGACTAAGTTCTGTATCACAGCATGGTTGGGTTAGGAGCAGAGGCAGCAGTCATGCATCACTACCCTGGGAAATGTTCTCCCAGGGGGGTTGAGATGTGGAAATGGGGAGAGAGTAAGGGAGAGGGGGTGAGGAGGGGAGATATGGGGAGAGAGTAGGGCAGAGGGGGTGAAGAGGGGAGAGAGGAGGAAAGGGATAGGGGAAAGGAGTGAAGATGGGGAGAGTAGAGGGGAAGGAGAGAGGAGGAGATATTAGGAGAGGGGAGGGAGGGGGGAGAGAGGAGAGATTAGGAGAGGTGGAGCAGAGAGGGGGAGGGAGGAGGATAGAGGGGAGAGAGGCGGAGAGGGAAGGGAGAGCAAGGAGAGGAGGGAATAAGGGGGAGAGAGGGAGATAGGAGGAGAGCTGAGGAAAGGGTGAGAGGTGGAGGGGACAGATGAGCGGGAGTGAATAAGGGGATGAGATTGGAGAGGGGGGATAGGAGGAGAGGAGGAGTGGAGAGGACTGGGGATGGGGAGAGGGATGGGGAGAGGCGAGATGTGTAGAAGAGGCGAGATGTGTAGAAGAGGCGAGATGTGTAGAAGAGGCGAGATGTGGAGAAGAGGCGAGATGTGGAGAAGAGGAACAGAGTAGAGGAGGTGAGATGTGTAGAAGAGGTGAGATGTATAGAAGAGGTGAGATGTGGAGAAGAGGTGAGATGTGTAGAGGAGGCGAGATGTGTAGAGGAGGCGAGATGTGTAGAGGAGGCAAGATGTGTAGAAGAGGTGAGATGTGTAGAAGAGGTGAGATGTGGAGAAGAGGTGAGATGTGGAGAAGAGGTGAGATGTGGAGAAGAGGAACAGAGTAGAGGAGGTGAGATGTGGAGAAGAGGTGAGATGTGGAGAAGAGGTGAGATGTATAGAAGAGGTGAGATGTGGAGAAGAGGTGAGATGTGGAGAAGAGGTGAGATGTGGAGAAGAGGTGAGATGTGGAGAAGAGGAACAGAGTAGAGGAGGTGAGATGTGGAGAAGAGGTGAGATGTGGAGAAGAGGTGAGATGTATAGAAGAGGTGAGATGTGGAGAAGAGGTGAGATGTGGAGAAGAGGTGAGATGTGGAGAAGAGGTGAGATGTGGAGAAGAGGTGAGTTGTGGAGAAGAGGTGAGATGTGGAGAAGCAATGTGATTAGCAATGGATCTCAGCTTGTTATCTTAATTCTGTCATCACACAGGCAGACAGAGGCTCATAGATAATTTTTCCTGTACAGTAGTGCACCTCTTTTGACCATAGCCACATAGTGGAACCACGTAGGGCTTCGGTCAATCATGTATAGGGTTGGCAAATCAAGTTGGAGGATCCCCAGAATCAGGAGGAAATAAGCAGGAAAAATCAGAAATCCTCCAACCAGTATTCTTTTGAAAACCTGGGATTTTATTGAAAGTTCCTAGAATTGTGCATCCCTAATCATGTAATGTAATGCACTGAATAGGGAATAGGTTGTGATTTGAGTGGCGGAGAACACTTGGGGTTGTCCTTCTACCTCAGGTATGGATAGAAGAAAGGGTTTTACAGGTTTCTTCATAGCCAGACTCTTCAGGCTGTGTTGGCTTATAGTGTGAAATGAACAGCAGACGACCTCCTGCAAGGCGATCAAGTTATGATGGACATGTCCAGGCTGCATCACAACCGGCCGTGATTGGGGAGTCCCATAGGGCGGCGCACAATTGGCCCAGCACTTGTCCGGGTTTGGCCGGGGTAGGCCGTCATTGTAAATAGGAATGACTGACTTTGTTATTGACTGACTTGCCTAGTTAAATAAAGGTAAAAATAATAATGATAATATCCATTTGAGACGCCGTAGCCAGCATACACTTCCTCAACTCAAGAAATCTGTCATTAATTCGAATCCCTACTGTTGACCAATCACCAACGAAGGGGCGTAGACTTCGGCAACCAACTTCAGCTTGCTTCAAGAAAAACTGTAACATAATGCACAAACTCTTCTGAACTGTTTCGGCTGGGAAGCATGAGGACACCTTTAGGGCCAGACTCCTCCTCTCTGTGTCTATGACCAATCACTGACCACTAGATCTTAGTGGTTTCCTTGCGGTAGGTGGAGACGGAGAGAGAGACAGGTTTAGGGGCAGAGGAACCTGGTCTCCTTTTCTCTGTGTCTATAACCAATCTAGACTTCTATATAACTCAATACAGCCCAGGCATCAACTTTACAAGTAGTACAAGTAGTCATTAAAGTAATTACAGCTTTTATCCCCCAGATGCTTGTGTCTAGCATGTTATTCTAGAGTGGTAAAAACAGGAGTAGACAACGGGTCATTATAACGCCTGCTAAGTCTTTCTTCTTATCATAATATACATAATAATAAGGCATTTTGCACCAGTAAATTGCAATGGCCGTGTGATAACTGATTGGGGGTGAGGGTGGGGTGGGGTGGGGTGGGGGGGTTGCATGTGATTGTGCGATTGCAATAGCTATCCTTGTTGTGGATTCCCATCAGATATAAGAGATGAATAGAGAAGCTTTGGAGGAGGAAATCCTAAAGAATTAGACTAACATTGTTCTAAACAATGATGCCTCTCTGAAAATAGAAATGAAATCCATTACCATCATGTTGTTCTGCATTGCAGTCATCATCAGTAAATGTGCTTAAGTAGGTTGTTGCCAAAAAAAAAAAAGCGAAATGTTTCTTAGGAAATTGCAAGAAGAAGAATCATGGGATTATTGTTAAACCTCATTGATAGCACCTGTGTAGGACTCAATAGATGCTTAGTTGAAAAGGAACAGCTTCAGATTGGTTTACAAACATTACTCAGCCAATCAAACTGAATGGGTTGTTATTGGTGTTCACGTCTTTAACCACTGCCGATGTAAAAAAATACATTTTTTTTAAATGCATTTGATTGATGGAACGGTCTTGGTTCCATGTTGAGACTACAGTACACATCTGTTTGTCATTTGGGATTTTTGAGTTCAACAGCATATGCCCGTTGGGCTCCAAACAACTTCCAATGGTTAATACAGAGTCTTCAACCCCTTGTGAGTCCTCAATCCCTGGTCCGTGGACCAGCAATGGTCCCTGGGTTGCCCCTGATGAATTTAGCTATAGCTAACATGGATTCAGTCCGTTCTAGACTGTAGTTTATTGATCTCATGCCATAGGTAGACAGTTCACAGTTCACGGTCGTGTGATGTCTGGCCACGAGCCATGACACTTAAGAGGAAATCCTGAGAAGAGGAGAAACACTGTCCTCCTATTAGTCAGTTGTACAACCAAATGCCTTCAACCGAAATGTGTCTTCCACATTTAACCCAACCCCTCTGAATCAGAGAGGTGCGGGGAGGCTGCCTTAATCAACATCCACATCTTCGGCACCCAGGGAACAGTGGGTTAACTGCCTTGTTCAGGGGCAGAACAACAGATTTTTACCTTGTCAGCTCGGGGATTCGAACTTGCAATCCTCCGGTTACAAGTCCAACGCTCTAACCACTAGGCTACCTGCCATAGGCAGACCGTTAATAGCCTACTCACAGTATCGTGTGGCCTGGAGCCTAGAGCGCTTAAACCTTTACCTGTAAGGCATTTACCCCTAACCTGCTCCGTTTACCCCTAACCTGCTCCGTTTACCCCTAACCTGCTTCATGGGCACTGATTTATAACTGAACATAATGATGTGCTGCTTCCTGCTCTGGTATGTCAGTCTGGTGTCCCGTAAGTTGGATAATGTGACGGCACAAAATACTAATTTCCGTTGTACAATGGAGTGGGCAATAAACTTGCTTTATTGTATTGTACTAAAGACTCTACTCTTTATTTACACAGTAGGCATACAGTAAAATAATTCAGTCTTTTCCACTGGCTTAATAACTGCTTGACTGCTTATATGGAGTAGAATGACACAACACTAAAACTGCTGGGCCTCGAGGGACGCCCAATAGCATTTTCATTAGTTTTATGTTACTGCTGTTAAACAAAAACAAAAACAGTAAAAAACACAAAAAGTGTGAAATACATTTTATTTGTGGTGTGCAACTATAAAACCGAAAGATTTCATCAGTTGTTATATGTGTGAAATTATACTGAACAGAACTATGAACGCAACATGCAACAATTTCAAAGATTTTAATGAGTTGCAGTTCATATGAGGAAATCAGTCAATTGAAATAAATTCATTAGGCCCTAATCTATAGATTTCATGACTGGGTAGGGGCGGAGCCATGGGTGGCACACCCACTTGGCAGCCAGGCCCACCCACTAAGGAGCCAGGCCCAGCCAATCAGAATTAGTTTTTCCCCCACAAAAGGGCTTTATTACAGACATTAATACCCCCCCATGGGAAACATAGTACCAGTTCATCTGAGCCAATAGAATATCTCCATGGGAAACGTAGTACCAGTTTATCTGAGCCAATAGAATAGCTCCATTGGAAACTAAATACCAGTTCAGAGTGGGTTCATCCTCCACCTGTGTTACATCTTGTTGGCAGGTTGAGACAGCTTCTGTGTAAACAAACCATGAAACATGGTGGCACCCCCAGGCACCCCCTGGCACCCCCAGGCACGCCCTGACAGCCCCAGCCATCCCCTGGCACACCCAGGCACCCCCTGGCATGCCCTGGCACGCCCTGGCACCCCCAGGTACCCCATAGAACCCCTTGGCACCCCCTGGCACCAGGAATGTTTTACCCCGTCCTGGAGCCCCAGGCACCTAGAACGTTAATCCAGACCCGGAGCAACCAAGACAGACAGACCAGGGGGTAGCAAGAGGTTAACACAGGAATTTGCTCTCCGCTTAAATTGTATAATGAATGGCTATGAAGGTTTCTGAAATATGTGTTACTGTGTTTAACTAAGCAATAATGGCAGAGACCTACAGTAACCCCTGTACCTCTACAATCCTCATATGGCCGTTATATCCCCACGAGAGAGCCTGAACAGAGTGTGGCGTGCTGATAAAGAGTATGACGATAAATTGCTAGGATAGCTGTTGTATAAACACTGTTCCTCAGTGAGTTCCTCAGTGAATGAAGCAGTAACGTCTCTCTCTCTCTCACACACACACAAAACACACACAAAACACACACACACAGAGCTGCTATAATACAGACAGTAATCCATGGTGACACTGCTGTGAAGGGGGAAAAAAATGTCCAACCAACCTTTTGTCACTTCCAACATACCGTGTCGAGCGCCGTTTTGATTTAAAAAAAAAAAATGCAGGAGTACACACCCACTCACATGCCTCTGTCTCATATCCCCCTCTCCATCTGCCCTCCCTCCCTCTCATCCTTCAATCTCACCAGAGGAGAGCATCCATTTAGAGAGACGTTATGTTGTGGAAGAAGAACGCCACAACAACAGTATGTGTCTGCCTTTAGCTCAGTGGCTAACACAGTCAGCGGGATTGTGTTGGTTGCTAGGAGAGGAAGAGCACACGATGTCAACTTCAAGGTCTCTTGTATCCTCGGCGTACACATCACGGACAAACTGAAATGGTCCACCCACACAGACAGCGTGGTGAAGAAGGCGCAACAGCGCCTCTTCAACCTC
This sequence comes from Brachymystax lenok tsinlingensis, assembly GCA_030435695.1. Taxonomy (NCBI): domain Eukaryota; kingdom Metazoa; phylum Chordata; class Actinopteri; order Salmoniformes; family Salmonidae; genus Brachymystax; species Brachymystax lenok. The sequence continues at coordinate 6,612,600 of CM059797.1, forward strand.
GGGAGGCTGAAGAAATTCGGCTTGTCACCAAAAACACTCATAAACTTCTACAGCTGCTCAATCGAGAGCATCCTGTCGGGTTGTATCACCACCTGGTACGGCAACTGCTCCACCCACAACCGTAAGGCTCTCCAGAGGGTAGTGAGGACTGCACAACGCATCACCGAGGGTAAACTACCTGCCCTCCAGGACACCTACACCACCCGATGTCACAGGAAGGCCAAAAAGATCATCAAGGACAGCAACCACCCGAGCCACTGCCTGTTCACCCCGCTATCATACAAAAGGCGAGGTCTGTACAGGTGCATCAAAGCTGGGACCGAGAGACTGAAAAACAGCTTCTATCTCAAGGCCATCAGACTGTTAAACAGCCATCACTAATATTGAGTGGCTGCTGCCAACATACTGACTTAAATCTCTACCCACTTTAAATAATAGGAAATGGATGAGACAAATGTATCACTAGCCACTTTAAACAATTTTGTATATAATGTTTACATATCCGACATTACTCATATCAAATGTATACACTGTACTCTAAACCATCTACTGAATCTTGCCTATGCCGTTGTAATGTCTGTGGTATGTAGCAGGAGTCAGGTGCAGGAGGTAGGTTGTGTATAAAGAGTATTTAATACAGTCGCCAGAGAAAACACAAAGGCACACAAGGAAAAACATAAATACTCACACAATCTAAATAAACCGAAAATACACAGGTGTAAAATACAACCACCCGGAGTACCGAAAACATAAATCCAATCCTCACAGAGCAAAACTAGGAACCGTAGCGAACTGCTCTGAAACACAACAAACAATCACGCACAAAGGGAAGACGGGAAAGGGAGGAATATAACAGGGGCGTGATTGGGATAAATTACAAACAGGTGTGTGCAATCAAAACCAAAACCAATAGACACACAGGAAGAGAATTGGTGATGGTTAGAAAACCGGTGACGACAAACCCCCCCCCCAACCGACACCGGCCTTGGGGACGGCCCGGAGGGCGAGGCGCAGGACGATCCGGCTGGCGATGATGAAACTCCCTTAGCATTACCGGATCTAATATATCCTCCACCGGAACCCAGCACCTCTCCTCCGGTCCGTACCCCTCCTTCTGGCACAGCGCTGCCTGTTGAAGGTGACCAGTGACAGCCTCCCAGGTCTCCTCCGCGCGCTTGAACCACTCGTCAAACGCAGGAGCTTCGGTCTGACTCTGATGCCAGGGTGCCAGAACCGGCTGATACCCCAACACAACCTGGAAGGGGGAGAGGTTAGTTGAAGAGTGGCGAAGCGAATTCTGTTCCATTTCTGCCCAGGGTACAAACCTCGCCCACTCTCCCGGCCGGTCCTGGCAATATGACCGCAAACACCTGCCCACATCCTGATTCACTGTCTCCACCTGCCCATTACTCTCAGGGTGAAAACCCGAGGTAAGGCTAATCGAGACCCCCAAATGTTCCATGAACGCCTTCCAAACTCTCGACGTGAACTGGGGACCTCGATCAGACACTATATCCTCGGGTACCCCATAGTGCCGGAAGACACACCTGTCCGACCAATTCCCGGATGACCAGAGGAGGGTGACGTATGGGCCCAAGAGATCAACTGGTCACGAACAACAGTCGGAATACATTCGCTCGACAGGACACTGGGGGGGAGCAGGCTCAGTACGTAACGCCTGTTTAATGTCCGCGTCTAGCTCCCACACAACCGGTGCCACCAAACAGGAAGCCGGGAGTATGGGAGTCTGATCCATGGGCCACTCCTCTGTGTCATAAAACCGGGACAGTGCGTCTGCCTTCTTATTCTGGGAACCTGGTCTGTATGAAATGGTAAACACAAACCGAGTAAAAAAACATAGCCCACCTTGCTTGACGAGGATTCAATCTCCTCGCTGCCCGGATGTACTCCAGATTACGGTGGTCAGTCCAAATGAGAAAAGGGTATTTAGCCCCCTTAAGCCAATGTCTCCACACCTTCAGACCTTTAACCACAGCCAACAACTCCCGGTCCCCCACATCATAATTACGCTCCGCCGGACTAAGCTTCTTAGAAAAAAAAGCACAGGGGCGGAGTTTCGGTGGGGTGCCTGAGCGCTGGGAGAGCACTGCTCCTATCCCTGCCTCGGAAGCATCCACCTCTACTATGAACGCTAAAGAAGGATCCGGGTGCGCCAAAACGGCGCCGAAACGAACAACTCCCTTAGTTGCCCAAAAGCCCTGTCCGCCTCAGCTGACCATCTCAGACACACCGGACCCCCCTTCAGCAGTGAAGTAATGGGAGCCGCGACCTGACTAAAGCCCCGGATAAATCTCCGGTAATAATTGGCAAACCCTAAAAATCGCTGCACCTCTTTTACTGTGGTGGGAGTCGGCCAATTACGCACGGCAGCAATGCGATCACTCTCCATCTCCACCCCGGATGTGGAAATGCGATGTCCTAGGAAGGAAACGGCCTGCTGGAAGAACAAGCATTTTTCAGCCTTGACGTATAGGTCATGTTCCAACAGTCTTCCAAGTACCAAAGCCACATGCTCGGCGCGTGAAGCGGAGTATATTAGGATGTCATCGATATACACCACTACACCCTGCCCGTGCAGGTCCCGGAAAATCTCATCTACAAAAGATTGGAACACTGCGGGAGCTCATAATGGCCTGAGGTGGTACTGAACGCTGTCTTCCACTCGTCTCCTTTCCGGATACGCACCAGATTGTATGCGCTCCTGAGATCCAGGTCGTGAAGAAGCGAGCCCTGTGCATTAACTCCATCACCGAGGTGATGAGAGGCAGCGGGTAACTGTACCTCACCGTTATTTTATTAAGACCTCGATAATCAATACACGGGCGCAAACCCCCATCCTTCTTCTTCACAAAAAAGAAACTCGAGGAGGCGGGTGAAATGGAGGGCCTAATGTACCCCTGACACAGCGATTCGGAGATATGTGTCCATGGCCTCTTTCTCAGCTTGCGACAGGGGATACACGTGACTCCTGGGAAGTGCAGCGTCTACCAGGAGATCTATCGCACAATCCCCTCGTCGATGGGGTGGTAATTGAGTCGCCTTCTTCTTACAGAAGGCGAGAGCCAAATCGGCATATTCTGGAGGGATGTGCACAGTGGAGACATGGTCTGGACTTTCCACCGTGGTTGCACCCACGGAAACTCCTACACACCTCCCTGAGCACTCTCGCGATTACCCCGTGAGAGTCCTCTGTTGCCATGAAAGAATAGGGTTATTCAAGGCTAACCAGGGAATGCCTAATACCACAGGAAATGCAGGAGAGTCAATGAGAAAGAGACTAATTCTCTCCTCATGCCTCCCCTGCGTCACCATAACGAGTGGAATAGTAACCTCCTCAATTAAACCGGATCCTAACGGTCTACTATCTAAAGCGTGAACGGAAAAAGGTCTAACCACCTGTTTAATTGGGATTTCTAAACTTAGTGGTAGCGCTCTGTCAATTAAATTCCCAGCTGCGCCTGAATCGACGAGCGCCTTATGATAGGAATGTGGAGAATATTCTGGGAAACACAGACACAAACAGTTGGTTAACAGAGGACTCTGGATGAGCGTGGTGCATACTCACCTGAGGTGACGCCAGAGTACTCTGCCTGCCGTCTCCTCTCCTAGAAGAACCAACCCTGCACCGACCAGCAGTGTGCCCTCTGCGGCCACAGATGGTACAGGTGAAGGTTCCTCCTCCAGTCTCCCTACGCACTGCCCCTCCCAGTTCCATAGGCTCTGGAGAAGGGATGCCGGAGGGTAGGTTTGACAGGACCCTCTCTGGACGCCCGCGGGTGACCAACAGATTATCCAACCGAATGGAGAGGTCTACCAGTTGATCGAATATCACAGTGGCATCTCTGCAGGCCAGCTTCCGCCGGACGTCCTCGCGTAGGCTACACTTATAGTGATCGATGAGGGCCCTGTCGTTCCAGCCCGCTCCGGCGGCCAAAGTCCGAAACTCGAGAGCGAACTCCTGAGCGCTCCTTGTCCCCTGTCTCAGATGGAAGAGCCGCTCCCCCGCCGCTCTACCCTCGGGAGGATGGTTGAATACCGCTTAGAAGCGACGGGTGAACTCTTCAAAATGGTCCAACGCCGCATCTGCATCTCCCCATACGGCGTTGGCCCACTCCAACTCTCTCCCAGTGAGACAGGAGATAAGAGCGGACACTCTCTCCCTTCCCGAGGGATCTGTATGCACGGTGGCCAAGTAGAGGTCCAGTTGTAGTAAGAATCCTTGACACCGTGCTGCTGTTCCATCATACTCCCTGGGAAGGGAGAGACAAATCCCATTGGAAAACGTGATCCATAGCGGTCTCAAGCTGTTGTAACATCGCTGAATGTTCGAGGACGCGTTCCTCGACTCCTCGGCTAGGGTTTCCTGCTGACTCCATAAAACGTGTGTGTGATTCTGTAATGTCTGTGGTATGTAGCAGGAGTCAGGCGCAGGAGGAAGGTTGTGTATAAAGAGTATTTAATACAGTCGCCAGAGAAAACACAAAGGCACACTGGAAAAACATAAATACTCACACAATCTAAACAAATACAACCACCCGGAGTCCCGAAAACATAAATCCACAAAGGGAAGACGGGAAAGGGAGGAATATAACAGGGGCGTGATTGGGAGAAATTACAAACAGGTGTGTACAATCAAAACCAAAACCTATAGACACACAGGAAGGGAATCTGTGATGGTTAGAAAACCGGTGACGCCGAACACCGCCCGAACAAGAAGAGGGACCGACTTCGGCTGAAGTCGTGACAGCCGTTCGGCCATCGACTCAAATCTCTAGCCGCTTTAATAATTATAATTGGATGAAATAAATGTATCACTAGCCACTTTAAACGATGCCATTTATATAATGTTTACATATCCTACATTACTCATCTCATATGTATATACTGTACTCCATACCATCTACTGCATCTTGCCTACGCGGGTCATCCATCGCTCATCCATATATTTATATGTATATACTCGTATTCATTCATTCCTTTATTCTTGTGTGTATAAGGTAGTTGTTGTGAATTTGTTAGATTACTTGTTAGATACTACTGCATGGTCAACACTAGAAGCACAAGCATTTCGCTACACTCGCATTAACATCTGCTAACCATGTGTATGTAAAGAATAAAATGTGATTTATAGACCAGCTAATTAATACTAGAGCCACACAATTAGTTTCCCTATATCCATAGGCTTCATAGTGGATATATGGTAGTGTTACGTATTGTACTGTTACGTATGGTAGTGTTATGTATGGTAGTGTTATGTATGGTTGTGTTGTTATGTATGGTAGTGGTGTTATGTATGGTAGTGTTGTTACGTATGATAGTGTTGTTACGTATGGTAGTGTTGTTACGTATGGTAGTGTTGTTACGTATGGTAGTGTTGTTATGTATGATAGTGTTGTTATGTATGGTAGTGTTGTTTTGTATGGTAGTGTTTTTACATATGGTAGTGTTATGTATGGTAGTGTTGTTATGTATGGTAGTGTTGTTACGTATGGTAGTGTTGTTACGTATGATAGTGTTGTTACGTATGGTAGTGTTATTCATTATGGTAGTGTTGTTATGTATGGTAGTGTTTTTACATATGGTAGTGTTATGTATGGTAGTGTTGTTATGTATGGTAGTGTTGTTACGTATGGTAGTGTTGTTACGTATGATAGTGTTGTTACGTATGGTAGTGTTGTTACGCATGATAGTGTTGTTATATATGGTAGTGTTGTTACGTATGGTAGTGCTGTTACTTATGGTAGTGTTGTTATGTAGTGTAGTGTTGTTATGTATGGTAGTGTTGTTATGTATGGTAGTGTTGTTACGTATGGTAGTGTTGCTACGTATGGTAGTGTTGTTACGTATGGTAGTGTTGTTACATATGGTAGTGTTGTTAAGTATGGTAGTGTTATGTATGGTAGTGTTGTTATGTATGATAGTGTTCTTATGTATGGTAGTGTTGTTATGTATGGTAGTGTTTTTACATATGGTAGTGTTGTTATGTATGGTAGTGTTGTTATGTATGGTAGTGTTGTTTTGTATGGTAGTGTTGTTTTGTATGGTAGTGTTGTTACGTATGGTAGTGTTGTTATGTATGGTAGTGTTGTTATGTATGGTAGTGTTGTTACGTATGGTAGTGTTGTTACGTATGGTAGTGTTGTTACGTATGGTAGTGTTGTTACGCATGATAGTGTTGTTATGTATGGTAGTGTTGTTACGTATGGTAGTGTTGTTACTTATGGTAGTGTTGTTATGTCTGGTAGTGTTGTTACGTATGGTAGTGTTACTTATGGTAGTGTTGTTATGTATGGTAGTGTTGTTATGTATGGTAGTGTTGTTATGTATGGTAGTGTTGTTACGTATGGTAGTGTTGTTACGTATGGTAGTGTTGTTATTCGTATGGTAGTGTTGTTATGTATGGTAGTGTTGTTATGTATGGTAGTGTTGTTATGTATGGTAGTTTTGTTACGTATGGTAGTGTTGTTACGTATGGTAGTGTTATGTATGAAAGTGTTGTTACGTATGGTAGTGTTGTTACGTATGGTAGTGTTTTTACATATGGTAGTTGTGTTACATATGGTTGTGTTGTTATGTATGGTTGTGTTGTTACGTATGGTAGTGTTGTTACTTATGGTAGTGTTGTTACATATGGTAGTGTTGTTTTGTATGATAGTGTTGTTACGTATGGTAGTGTTGTTACGTATGGTAGTGTTGTTATGTATGGTAGTGTTGTTATGTATGGTAGTGTTGTTATGTATGGTAGTGTTGTTACGTATGGTAGTGTTGTTATGTTTGGTAGTGGTGTTGCTTATGGTAGTGTTGTTACGTATGGTAGTGTTGTTACGTATGGTAGTGTTGTTACGTATGGTAGTGTTGTTATGTATGATAGTGTTGTTACGTATGGTAGTGTTATGTATGATAGTGTTGTTACGTATGGTAGTGTTGTTACGTATGGTATTGTTGTTACATATGGTAGTTGTGTTACATATGGTTGTGTTGTTATGTATGGTTGTGTTGTTACGTATGGTAGTGTTGTTACTTATGGTAGTGTTGTTACATATGGTAGTGTTGTTTTGTATGATAGTGTTGTTACGTATGGTAGTGTTGTTACGTATGGTAGTGTTGTTATGTATGGTAGTGTTGTTATGTATGGTAGTGTTGTTATGTATGGTAGTGTTGTTACGTATGGTAGTGTTGTTATGTATGGTAGTGTTACTTATGGTAGTGTTGTTACTTATGGTATTGTTGTTTTGTATGGTAGTGTTAAGTAATGGTAGTGTTGTTATGTAGTGTAGTGTTGTTACGTATGGTAGTGTTGTTACTTATGGTAGTGTTGTTACGTATGGTAGAGTTGTTACGTATGGTAGAGTTGTTACGTATGGTAGAGTTGTTACGTATGGTAGTGTTGTTATGTATGGTAGTGTTGTTATGTATGGTAGTGTTGTTACGTATGGTAGTGTTGTTACGTATGGTAGTGTTGTTACATATGGTAGTGTTGTTATTGTTACGTACGCCTCTTGGAGGAGGGAGCATAACTCCCTGCTGCTCCTAAATTCCCATGAAGTGAAAGAGGTATGGGACTGTAGGTGCAGTAAGGATGACAAAAGCAGTAAGCGGTACCGTTAACAAGGAATTTATTCCGTCACCACGGTAGTTTTGGGAAAAGGGGCTGAGCGGAACCAAAGCAAAGAAAGTAAAAGTCAAAGCCCCCTCTCCTATTTTACCTGCCTACCCACAACACCTAACTTAGCACCACCTGGTGCACTAACCAAAATACAGGGGTGGTCCGTCCAGGTCTTACCTAGTGTGCATAGACAGTAAAATACTACGGGTTATGTATGCCCGCAGGCCTCTTGCCTAAGCACTCCCTAGGTGCCTTCCCCTTCCCCCCTGGGAACAAACACAGAAAAATACAAACAATTTCAAATAATCAATACGGACCTTTGGATAGAAACACACCAGCAGGACCGGTTACAAAATACTACCAAACTAACCTGTCTGAGCAACAACTATCAGCTCTATCAGAAACAATCAACACTCGGGTTTAACCAAACAAACACTTAATCTTTAGCCATAAACCTCAATCAGTCTCCTTCTCTCAGCCTTCTCTCTCCTTTGTCTTCTCCTTCTGAGCAACAGAACACTGGCTTATATATGATAGTGTTGTTACGTATGATAGTGTTGTTATGTATGGTAGTTTTGTTCACGTATGGTAGTGTTATTCACGTATGGTAGTGTTGTTACTTATGGTAGTGTTGTTATGGAGTGTAGTGCTGTTATGTATGGTAGTGTTATTCACGTATGGTAGTGTTATTCAGTATGGTAGAGTTATTCACGTATGGTAGTGTTGTTATGTATGGTAGTGTTGTTACGTATGGTATTATTGTTACTAATGGTAGTGTTGTTACAAATGGTAGTGTTATGTATGATAGTGTTGTTACGTATGATGGTGTTGTTACTTCTGGTGGTGTTGTTACTCATGATAGTGTTGTTACGCATGATAGTGTTGTTCACGTATGACAGTGTTATTCAAGTATGGTAGTGTTATTCACGTCACGGTAGTGTTATTCGATATGGTAGTGTTGTTATGTATGGTAGTGTTGTTATGTATGGTAGTGTTGTTACGTATGGTAGTGTTGTTACGTATGGTAGTGTTGTTACGTATGATAGTGGTGTTTCATATGGTAGTGTTGTTATGTATGGTAGTGTTGTTACGTATGGTAGTGTTGTTTTGCATGGTACTGTTGTTACGTATGGTAGTGTTGTTATGTACGGTAGTGTTGTTACGTATGGTAGTGTTGTTACGTATGGTAGTGTTGTTATGTATGGTAGTGTTACGTATGGTAGCGTTGTTACGTATGGTAGTGTTATGTATGGTTGTGTTGTTACGTATGATAGTGTTGTTACATATGGTAGTGTTGTTATGTTTGGTAGTGGTGTTACTTATGGTAATGCTGTTACGTATTGTAGTGTTGTTACGTATGGTAGTGTTGTTACGTATGGTAGTGTTGTTATGTATGATAGTGTTGTTACCTATGGTAGTGCTATGTATGCTAGTGTTGTTACTTATGGTAGTGTTGTTACGTATTGTATTGTTGTTACATATGCTAGTGTTATTCACATTATGGTAGTGTTGTTATGTATGGTAGTGTTGTTATGTATGGTAGTGTGGTTCACATTATGATAGTGTTGTTACATATGGTAGTGTTTGGTATGTATGGTAGTGTTGTTAAGTATGGTAGTGTTATGTATGGTAGTGTTGTTATGTATGGTAGTGTTATGTATGATAGTGTTGTTACATATGGTAGTGTTGTTACGTATGGTAGTGTTACGTATGATAGTGTTGTTATGTATGGTAGTGTTATGTATGATAGTAATGTTACATATGGTGGTGTTATTACGTATGGTAGTGTTACGTATGATAGTGTTTGTTACGTATGGTGGTGTTGTTACGTAAGGTAGTGTTATTTATTATAGTGTTATTCATGTATCGTAGTGTTGTTATGTATGGTAGTGTTGTTATGTATGATAGTGTTGTTACATATGGTAGTGTTGTTATGTATGATAGTGTTGTTACGTATGGTAGTGTTGTTAGGTATGATAGTGTTGTTACGCATGATGGTGTTGTTACGTATGGTAGTGTTGTTACGTATGGTAGTGTTGTTACTTAGGGTAGTGTTGCTATGTATGATAGTGTTGTTACGTATGGTAGTGTTGTTACGTATGGTAGTGTTATGTATGGCAGTGTTGTTACGTATGGTAGTGTTGTTATGTACGGTTGTGTTGTTACGTAGGGTATTGTTGTTATGTATGGTAGTGTTGTTATTTATTATAGTGTTGTTATGCATGATAGTGTTGTTACATATGGTAGTGTTTGTTATGTATGGTAGTGTTGTTACTTATGGTAGTGTTATGTATGATAGTGTTGTTACATATGGTAGTGTTGTTACGCATGGTAGTGTTATGTATGACAGTGTTGTTACGTATGGTAGTGTTGTTACGTATGATTGTGTTGTTATGTATGGTAGTGTTGTTACGTATGGTAGTGTTGTTACGTATGGTAGTGTTGTTATGTATGGTAGTGTTACGGATGGTTGTTTTGTTACGTATGGTACTGTTATGTATGATAGTGTTGTTACGCATGGTAGTTTTGTTACGTATGGTAGTGTTATGTATGGTTGTGTTGTTACGTATGATAGTGTTGTTACATATGGTAGTGTTGTTATGTTTGGTAGTGGTGTTGCTTATGGTAGTGTTGTTACGTATGGTAGTGTTGTTACGTATGGTAGTGTTGTTACGTATGGTAGTGTTGTTATGTATGATAGTGTTGTTACGTATGGTAGTGTTATGTATGATAGTGTTGTTACGTATGGTAGTGTTGTTACGTATGGTATTGTTGTTACATATGCTAGTGTTGTTAAGTATGGTAGTGTTGTTATGTATGGTAGTGTTGTTATGTATGGTAGTGTGGTTACGTATGACAGTGTTGTTACATATGGTAGTGTTTGGTATGTATGGTACTGTTGTTAAGTATGGTAGTGTTATGTATGGTAGTGTTGTTATGTATGGTAGTGTTGTTACGCATGATAGTGTTGTTATGCATGATATTGTTGTTACATATGGTAGTGTTTGTTATGTATGGTAGTGTTGTTACTTATGGTAGTGTTATGTATGATAGTGTTGTTACATATGGTAGTGTTGTTACGTATGGTAGTGTTATGTATGACAGTGTTGTTACGTATGGTAGTGTTATTCACATTATGATTGTGTTGTTATGTATGGTAGTGTTGTTACGTATGGTAGTGTTGTTACGTATCGTAGTGTTGTTATGTATGGTAGTGTTACGGATGGTCGTTTTGTTACGTATGGTACTGTTATGTATGATAGTGTTGTTACGCATGGTAGTTTTGTTACGTATGGTAGTGTTATGTATGGTTGTGTTGTTACGTATGATAGTGTTGTTACATATGGTAGTGTTGTTATGTTTGGTAGTGGTGTTGCTTATGGTAGTGTTGTTACGTATGGTAGTGTTGTTACGTATGGTAGTGTTGTTACGTATGGTAGTGTTGTTATGTATGATAGTGTTATTACGTATGGTAGTGTTATGTATGATAGTGTTATTCATTATGGTAGTGTTATTCACGTATGGTATTGTTGTTACATATGGTAGTTGTGTTACATATGGTTGTGTTGTTATGTATGGTTGTGTTATTCACGTATGGTAGTGTTATTTACTTATGGTAGTGTTGTTACATATGGTAGTGTTGTTTTGTATGATAGTGTTATTCACGTATGGTAGTGTTATTCACGTGTATGGTAGTGTTGTTATGTATGGTAGTGTTGTTATGTATGGTAGTGTTGTTATGTATGGTAGTGTTGTTACGTATGGTAGTGTTGTTATGTATGGTAGTGTTACTTATGGTAGTGTTGTTACTTATGGTAGTGTTGTTTTGTATGGTAGTGTTAAGTAATGGTAGTGTTGTTATGTAGTGTAGTGTTATTACGTATGGTAGTGTTGTTACTTATGGTAGTGTTATTCTGTATGGTAGGTAGAGTTATTCACGTATGGTAGAGTTGTTACGTATGGTAGAGTTGTTACGTATGGTAGTGTTGTTATGTATGGTAGTGTTGTTATGTATGGTAGTGTTGTTACGTATGGTAGTGTTGTTACGTATGGTAGTGTTGTTACATATGGTAGTGTTGTTATTGTTACGTACGCCTCTTGGAGGAGGGAACGCAACTCCCTGCTGCTCTAAATTCCCCGCGGAGTGAAAGAGGTATGGGACTGTAGGTGCAGTAAGGATGACAAAGCAGTAAGCGGTACCGTTAACAAGGAATTTATTCCGTCCACACGGTAGTTTTGGGGAAAAGGGGCTGAACGGAACCAAAGCAAAGAAAGTAAAGTCAAAGCCCCTCTCCTATTTTACCTGCCTACCCACAACACCTAACTTAGCACCACCTGGTGCACTAACCAAAATACAGGGGTGGTCCGTCCAGGTCTTACCTAGTGTGCATAGACAGTAAAATACTCACGGGTTATGTATGCCCATGAGCCTCTTGCCTAAGCACTCCCTAGGTGCCTTCCTTCCCCCTGGGAACAAACACAGAAAAATACAAACAATTTCAAATAATCAATACGGACCTTTGGATAGAAACACACCAGCAGGACCGGTTACAAAATACTACCAAACTAACCTGTCTGAGCAACAACTATCAGCTCTATCAGAAACAATCAACACTCGGGTTTAACCAAACAAACACTTAATCTTTAGCCATAAACCTCAATCAGTCTCCTTCTCTCAGCCTTCTCTCTCCTTTGTCTTCTCCTTCTGAGCAACAGAACACTGGCTTATATATGATAGTGTTGTTACGTATGATAGTGTTGTTATGTATGGTAGTTTTGTTACGTATGGTAGTGTTGTTACGTATGGTAGTGTTGTTACTTATGGTAGTGTTGTTATGGAGTGTAGTGCTGTTATGTATGGTAGTGTTGTTACGTATGGTAGTGTTGTTACGTATGGTAGAGTTGTTACGTATGGTAGTGTTGTTATGTATGGTAGTGTTGTTACGTATGGTATTATTGTTACTAATGGTAGTGTTGTTACAAATGGTAGTGTTATGTATGATAGTGTTGTTACGTATGATGGTGTTGTTACTTCTGGTGGTGTTGTTACTCATGATAGTGTTGTTACGCATGATAGTGTTGTTACGTATGACAGTGTTGTTACGTATGGTAGTGTTGTTACGTACGGTAGTGTTGTTATGTATGGTAGTGTTGTTATGTATGGTAGTGTTGTTACGTATGGTAGTGTTGTTACGTATGGTAGTGTTGTTACGTATGATAGTGGTGTTTCATATGGTAGTGTTGTTATGTATGGTAGTGTTGTTACGTATGGTAGTGTTGTTTTGCATGGTAGTGTTATTCACGTATGGTAGTGTTGTTATGTCTGGTGGTGTTATTCACGTATGGTAGTGTTGTTACGTATGGTAGTGTTGTTATGTATGGTAGTGTTACGTATGGTAGCGTTGTTACGTATGGTAGTGTTATGTATGGTTGTGTTGTTACGTATGATAGTGTTGTTACATATGGTAGTGTTGTTATGTTTGGTAGTGGTGTTACTTATGGTAATGCTGTTACGTATTGTAGTGTTGTTACGTATGGTAGTGTTGTTACGTATGGTAGTGTTGTTATGTATGATAGTGTTGTTACCTATGGTAGTGCTATGTATGCTAGTGTTGTTACTTATGGTAGTGTTGTTACGTATTGTATTGTTGTTACATATGCTAGTGTTGTTACGTATGGTAGTGTTGTTATGTATGGTAGTGTTGTTATGTATGGTAGTGTGGTTACGTATGATAGTGTTGTTACATATGGTAGTGTTTGGTATGTATGGTAGTGTTGTTAAGTATGGTAGTGTTATGTATGGTAGTGTTGTTATGTATGGTAGTGTTATGTAAGATAGTGTTGTTACATATGGTAGTGTTGTTACGTATGGTAGTGTTACGTATGATAGTGTTGTTATGTATGGTAGTGTTATGTATGATAGTAATGTTACATATGGTGGTGTTATTACGTATGGTAGTGTTACGTATGATAGTGTTTGTTACGTATGGTGGTGTTGTTACGTAAGGTAGTGTTATTTATTATAGTGTTGTTACGTATCGTAGTGTTGTTATGTATGGTAGTGTTGTTATGTATGATAGTGTTGTTACATATGGTAGTGTTGTTATGTATGATAGTGTTGTTACGTATGGTAGTGTTGTTAGGTATGATAGTGTTGTTACGCATGATGGTGTTGTTACGTATGGTAGTGTTGTTACGTATGGTAGTGTTGTTACTTAGGGTAGTGTTGCTATGTATGATAGTGTTGTTACGTATGGTAGTGTTGTTACGTATGGTAGTGTTATGTATGGCAGTGTTGTTACGTATGGTAGTGTTGTTATGTACGGTTGTGTTGTTACGTAGGGTATTGTTGTTATGTATGGTAGTGTTGTTATTTATTATAGTGTTGTTATGTATGATAGTGTTGTTACGTATGGTAGTGTTGTTACGCATGATAGTGTTGTTATGCATGATAGTGTTGTTACATATGGTAGTGTTTGTTATGTATGGTAGTGTTGTTACTTATGGTAGTGTTATGTATGATAGTGTTGTTACATATGGTAGTGTTGTTACGTATGGTAGTGTTATGTATGACAGTGTTGTTACGTATGGTAGTGTTGTTACGTATGATTGTGTTGTTATGTATGGTAGTGTTGTTACGTATGGTAGTGTTGTTACGTATGGTAGTGTTGTTACATATGGTAGTGTTGTTATGTTTGGTAGTGGTGTTGCTTATGGTAGTGTTGTTACGTATGGTAGTGTTATTCACATTATGGTAGTGTTGTTACGTATGGTAGTGTTGTTATGTATGATAGTGTTGTTACGTATGGTAGTGTTATGTATGATAGTGTTGTTACGTATGGTAGTGTTGTTACGCATGATAGTGTTGTTATGCATGATAGTGTTGTTACATATGGTAGTGTTTGTTATGTATGGTAGTGTTGTTACTTATGGTAGTGTTATGTATGATAGTGTTGTTACATATGGTAGTGTTGTTACGTATGGTAGTGTTATGTATGGTTGTGTTGTTACGTATGATAGTGTTGTTACATATGGTAGTGTTGTTATGTTTGGTAGTGGTGTTGCTTATGGTAGTGTAGTTACGTATGGTAGTGTTGTTACGTATGGTAGTGTTGTTACGTATGGTAGTGTTGTTATGTATGATAGTGTTGTTACGTATGGTAGTGTTATGTATGATAGTGTTGTTACGTATGGTAGTGTTATTCGTATGGTATTGTTATTACATATGCTAGTGTTGTTAAGTATAGTAGTGTTGTTATGTATGGTAGTGTTGTTATGTATGGTAGTGTGGTTCGTTATGACAGTGTTGTTACATATGGTAGTGTTTGGTATGTATGGTACTGTTGTTAAGTATGGTAGTGTTATGTATGGTAGTGTTGTTATGTATGGTAGTGTTGTTACGCATGATAGTGTTGTTATGCATGATAGTGTTGTTACATATGGTAGTGTTTGTTATGTATGGTAGTGTTGTTACTTATGGTAGTGTTATGTATGATAGTGTTGTTACATATGGTAGTGTTGTTACGTATGGTAGTGTTATGTATGACAGTGTTGTTACGTATGGTAGTGTTGTTACGTATGATTGTTTTGTTATGTATGGTAGTGTTGTTACGTATGGTAGTGTTGTTACGTATCGTAGTGTTGTTATGTATGGTAGTGTTACGGATGGTCGTTTTGTTACGTATGGTACTGTTTTGTATGATAGTGTTGTTACGCATGGTAGTTTTGTTACGTATGGTAGTGTTATGTATGGTTGTGTTGTTACGTATGATAGTGTTGTTACATATGGTAGTGTTGTTATGTTTGGTAGTGGTGTTGCTTATGGTAGTGTTGTTACGTATGGTAGTGTTGTTACGTATGGTAGTGTTGTTATGTATGATAGTGTTGTTACGTATGGTAGTGTTATGTATGATAGTGTTGTTACGTATGGTAGTGTTGTTACGTATGGTATTGTTGTTACATATGCTAGTGTTGTTAAGTATGGTAGTGTTGTTATGTATGGTAGTGTTGTTATGTATGGTAGTGTGGTTACGTATGACAGTGTTGTTACATATGGTAGTGTTTGGTATGTATGGTACTGTTGTTAAGTATGGTAGTGTTATGTATGGTAGTGTTGTTACGTATGGTAGTGTTGTTACATATAATAGTGTTACGTATGATAGTGTTGTTATGTATGGTAGTGTTATGTATGATAGTGTTGTTACATATGGTAGTGTTGTTACGTATGGTAGTGTTACGTATGATAGTGTTGTTATGTATGGTAGTGTTATGTATGATAGTGTTTATTCACATTATGGTAGTGTTGTTACATATAATAGTGTTACGTATGATAGTGTTGTTATGTATGGTAGTGTTATGTATGATAGTGTTGTTACGTATGGTAGTGTTGTTACATATAATAGTGTTACGTATGATAGTGTTGTTACATATGGTAGTGTTGTTACATATGGTAGTGTTATGTATGATAGTGTTGTTACATATGGTAGTGTTGTTACGTATGGTAGTGTTACGTATGATAGTGTTTGTTACGTATGGTAGTGTTGTTACGTAAGGTAGTGTTATTTATTATAGTGTTGTTACGTATCGTAGTGTTGTTATGTATGGTAATGTTGTTATGTATGATAGTGTTGTTACATATGGTAGTGTTGTTATGTATGATAGTGTTGTTACGTATGGTAGTGTTGTTAGGTATGATAGTGTTGTTACGCATGATGGTGTTGTTACGTATGGTAGTGTTGTTACGTATGGTAGTGTTGTTACTTATGGTAGTGTTGTTATGTATGATAGTGTTGTTACGAATGGTAGTGTTGTTACGTATGGTAGTGTTATGTATGACAGTGTTGTTACGTATGGTAGTGTTGTTATGTACGGTAGTGTTGTTACGTAGGGTATTGTTGTTATGTATGGTAGTGTTGTTATGTATGATAGTGTTGTTACGTATGGTAGTGTTATGTATGATAGTGTTGTTACGTATGGTAGTGTTGTTACGTATGGTATTGTTGTTACATATGGTAGTGTTGTTACATATGGTAGTGTTATGTATGATAGTGTTGTTACATATGGTAGTGTTATTCTATGGTAGTGTTCACGTATGATAGTGTTTATTCACATTAATGGTAGTGTTATTCACGTAAGGTAGTGTTATTTATTATAGTGTTATTCACGTATCGTAGTGTTGTTATGTATGGTAATGTTGTTATGTATGATAGTGTTGTTACATATGGTAGTGTTGTTATGTATGATAGTGTTATTCGTATGGTAGTGTTGTTAGGTATGATAGTGTTATTCACATGATGGTGTTATTCACATTATGGTAGTGTTATTCACGTATGGTAGTGTTGTTACTTATGGTAGTGTTGTTATGTATGATAGTGTTGTTACGAATGGTAGTGTTGTTACGTATGGTAGTGTTATATATGACAGTGTTGTTACGTATGGTAGTGTTGTTATGTACGGTAGTGTTGTTCACGTAGGGTATTGTTGTTATGTATGGTAGTGTTGTTATGTATGATAGTGTTATTCATTATGGTAGTGTTATGTATGATAGTGTTGTTATTCATTATGGTAGTGTTATTCACGTATGGTATTGTTGTTATTACATATGCTAGTGTTATTAAGTATGGTAGTGTTGTTATGTATGGTAGTGTTGTTATGTATGGTAGTGTGGTTCATTATGACAGTGTTGTTACATATGGTAGTGTTTGGTATGTATGGTACTGTTGTTAAATATGGTAGTGTTATGTATGGTAGTGTTGTTATGTATGGTAGTGTTGTTACGCATGATAGTGTTGTTATGCATGATAGTGTTGTTACATATGGTAGTGTTTGTTATGTATGGTAGTGTTGTTACTTATGGTAGTGTTATGTATGATAGTGTTGTTACATATGGTAGTGTTGTTACGTATGGTAGTGTTATGTATGACAGTGTTGTTACGTATGGTAGTGTTGTTACGTATGATTGTTTTGTTATGTATGGTAGTGTTGTTACGTATGGTAGTGTTGTTACGTATGGTAGTGTTGTTACATATAATAGTGTTACGTATGATAGTGTTGTTATGTATGGTAGTGTTATGTATGATAGTGTTGTTACATATGGTATTGTTGTTACGTATGGTAGTGTTACGTATGATAGTGTTGTTATGTATGGTAGTGTTATGTATGATAGTGTTATTCGTATGGTAGTGTTGTTACATATAATGAGTGTTCACGTATGATAGTGTTGTTATGTATGGTAGTGTTATGTATGATAGTGTTATTCATTATGGTAGTGTTGTTACATATAATGAGTGTTCACGATATGATAGTGTTGTTACATATGGTAGTGTTGTTACATATGGTAGTGTTATGTATGATAGTGTTGTTACATATGGTAGTGTTATTACGTATGGTAGTGTTCATTATGATAGTGTTTATTCGTATGGTAGTAGTGTTATTCACGTAAGGTAGTGTTATTTATTATAGTGTTATTCACGTATCGTAGTGTTGTTATGTATGGTAATGTTGTTATGTATGATAGTGTTGTTACATATGGTAGTGTTGTTATGTATGATAGTGTTGTTACGTATGGTAGTGTTGTTAGGTATGATAGTGTTGTTACGCATGATGGTGTTGTTACGTATGGTAGTGTTGTTACGTATGGTAGTGTTGTTACTTATGGTAGTGTTGTTATGTATGATAGTGTTGTTACGAATGGTAGTGTTGTTACGTATGGTAGTGTTATGTATGACAGTGTTGTTACGTATGGTAGTGTTGTTATGTACGGTAGTGTTGTTACGTAGGGTATTGTTGTTATGTATGGTAGTGTTGTTATGTATGATAGTGTTGTTACGTATGGTAGTGTTATGTATGATAGTGTTGTTACGTATGGTAGTGTTGTTACGTATGGTATTGTTGTTACATATGCTAGTGTTGTTAAGTATGGTAGTGTTGTTATGTATGGTAGTGTTGTTATGTATGGTAGTGTGGTTACGTATGACAGTGTTGTTACATATGGTAGTGTTTGGTATGTATGGTACTGTTGTTAAGTATGGTAGTGTTATGTATGGTAGTGTTGTTATGTATGGTAGTGTTGTTACGCATGATAGTGTTGTTATGCATGATAGTGTTGTTACATATGGTAGTGTTTGTTATGTATGGTAGTGTTGTTACTTATGGTAGTGTTATGTATGATAGTGTTGTTACATATGGTAGTGTTGTTACGTATGGTAGTGTTATGTATGACAGTGTTGTTACGTATGGTAGTGTTGTTACGTATGATTGTTTTGTTATGTATGGTAGTGTTGTTACGTATGGTAGTGTTGTTACGTATCGTAGTGTTGTTATGTATGGTAGTGTTACGGATGGTCGTTTTGTTACGTATGGTACTGTTATGTATGATAGTGTTGTTACGCATGGTAGTTTTGTTACGTATGGTAGTGTTATGTATGGTTGTGTTGTTACGTATGATAGTGTTGTTACATATGGTAGTGTTGTTATGTTTGGTAGTGGTGTTGCTTATGGTAGTGTTGTTACGTATGGTAGTGTTGTTACGTATGGTAGTGTTATTCACATTATGGTAGTGTTGTTATGTATGATAGTGTTGTTACGTATGGTAGTGTTATGTATGATAGTGTTGTTACGTATGGTAGTGTTGTTACGTATGGTATTGTTGTTACATATGCTAGTGTTGTTAAGTATGGTAGTGTTGTTATGTATGGTAGTGTTGTTATGTATGGTAGTGTGGTTACGTATGACAGTGTTGTTACATATGGTAGTGTTTGGTATGTATGGTACTGTTGTTAAGTATGGTAGTGTTATGTATGGTAGTGTTGTTACGTATGGTAGTGTTGTTACATATAATAGTGTTACGTATGATAGTGTTGTTATGTATGGTAGTGTTATGTATGATAGTGTTGTTACGTATGGTAGTGTTGTTACATATAATAGTGTTACGTATGATAGTGTTGTTATGTATGGTAGTGTTATGTATGATAGTGTTGTTACGTATGGTAGTGTTGTTACATATAATAGTGTTACGTATGATAGTGTTGTTACATATGGTAGTGTTGTTACATATGGTAGTGTTATGTATGATAGTGTTGTTACATATGGTAGTGTTGTTACGTATGGTAGTGTTACGTATGATAGTGTTTGTTACGTATGGTAGTGTTGTTACGTAAGGTAGTGTTATTTATTATAGTGTTGTTACGTATCGTAGTGTTGTTATGTATGGTAATGTTGTTATGTATGATAGTGTTGTTACATATGGTAGTGTTGTTATGTATGATAGTGTTGTTACGTATGGTAGTGTTGTTAGGTATGATAGTGTTGTTACGCATGATGGTGTTGTTACGTATGGTAGTGTTGTTACTTATGGTAGTGTTGTTATGTATGATAGTGTTGTTACGAATGGTAGTGTTGTTACGTATGGTAGTGTTATGTATGACAGTGTTGTTACGTATGGTAGTGTTGTTATGTACGGTAGTGTTGTTACGTAGGGTATTGTTGTTATGTATGGTAGTGTTGTTATTTATTATAGTGTTGTTATGTATGATAGTGTTGTTACATATGGTAGTGTTGTTACGCATGATAGTGTTGTTATGCATGATAGTGTTGTTACATATGGCAGTGTTGTTACGTATGGTAGTGTTGTTACTTATGGTAGTGTTATGTATGATAGTGTTATTACGTATGATAGTGTTGTTACGTATGGTAGTGTTATGTAGGACAGTGTTGTTACGTATGGTAGTGTTGTTACGTATGATAGTGTTGTTTCATATGGTTGTGTTGTTATGTATGGTAGTGTTGTTACGTACGGTAGTGTTGTTACTTATGGTTGTGTTGTTATGTATGGTAGTGTTGTTACGTATGGTAGTGTTGTTATGTACGGTAGTGTTGTTACGTAGGGTATTGTTGTTATGTATGGTAGTGTTGTTATTTATTATAGTGTTGTTATGTATGATAGTGTTGTTACGTATGGTAGTGTTGTTACGCATGATAGTGTTGTTATGCATGATAGTGTTGTTACATATGGCAGTGTTGTTACGTATGGTAGTGTTGTTACTTATGGTAGTGTTATGTATGATAGTGTTGTTACGTATGATAGTGTTGTTACGTATGGTAGTGTTATTTAGGACAGTGTTGTTACGTATGGTAGTGTTGTTACGTATGATAGTGTTGTTTCATATGGTTGTGTTGTTATGTATGGTAGTGTTGTTACGTACGGTAGTGTTGTTACTTATGGTTGTGTTGTTATGTATGGTAGTGTTGTTATGTATGGTAGTGTTGTTACGTATGGTAGTGTTGTTACGTATGATAGTGTTGTTTCATATGGTTGTGTTGTTATGTATGGTAGTGTTGTTATGTATGGTAGTGTTGTTTTGCATGGTAGTGTTGTTACGCATGGTAGTGTTGTTATGTATGGTAGTGTTGTTCGTTTGATTGTGTTGTTATGTATGGTAGTGTTGTTATGTATGGTAGTGTTGTTTTGCATGGTAGTGTTGTTACGCATGGTAGTGTTGTTATGTATGGTAGTGTTGTTCGTTTGATTGTGTTGTTATGTATGGTAGTGTTGTTACGTAAGGTAGTGTTATTTATTATAGTGTTGTTACGCATCGTAGTGTTGTTATGTATGGTAGTGTTGTTATGTATGATAGTGTTGTTACATATTGTAGTGTTGTTATGTATGAAAGGGTTGTTACGTATGGTAGTGTTGTTACGTACGGTAGTGTTGTTACTTATGGTTGTGTTGTTATGTATGGTAGTGTTGTTTTGTATGGTAGTGTTGTTACGTATGGTAGTGTTGTTACGTATGATAGTGTTGTTTCATATGGTTGTGTTGTTATGTATGGTAGTGTTGTTACGTATGATAGTGTTGTTTCATATGGTAGTGTTGTTATGTATGGTAGTGGTGTTACGTATGGTAGTGTTGTTATGTATGGTAGTTTTGTTACGTATGATTGTGTTGTTACGTATGGTAGTGTTGTTACGTATGGTAGTGTTATTTATTATAGTGTTGTTACGTATGGTAGTGTTGTTATGTATGGTAGTGTTATTCATTATGGTAGTGTTATTCACGTATGATAGTGTTGTTATGTGTATGGTGGTGTTATTCGTATGATAGTGTTGTTATGTATGGTAGTGTGGTTCACGATATGATAGTGTTGTTACATATGGTAGTGTTGTTACTTATGGTAGTGTTATTCGTATGATAGTGTTGTTTCATATGGTAGTGTTGTTATGTATGGTAGTGGTTATTCATTATGGTAGTGTTGTTATGTATGGTAGTTTTATTCGTGTATGGTAGTGTTGTTATGTATGGTAGTGTTGTTACCTATGATTGTGTTATTCACGTATGGTAGTGTTATTCATTATATGGTAGTGTTATTTATTATCGTGTTATTCACATTATGGTAGTGGTGTTATGTATGGTAGTGTTATTCATTATGGTAGTGTTATTCACGATATGATAGTGTTGTTATGTATGGTAGTGTTATTCACGTATGATAGTGTTGTTATGTATGGTAGTGTGGATTCACGTATGGTAGTGTTGTTACATATGGTTGTGTTGTTATGTATGGTAGTGTTATTCACGTATGGTAGTGTTATTCACGTATGGTAGTGTGGTTACGTATGATAGTGTTGTTACAAATGGTTGTGTTTGTTATGTATGGTAGTGTTGTTACGTATGGTAGTGTTATGTATGATAGTATTGTTACGTATGGTAGTGTTGTTACGTATGGTAGTGTTACGTATGATAGTGTTGTTATGTATGGTAGTGTTGTTACGTATGGTAGTGTTGTTATGTATGGTAGTGTTATTCATTAGGGTACTGTTATTCACATTATGGTAGTGTTATTCACGATATGATAGTGTTGTTTCATATGGTTGTGTTGTTATGTATGGTAGTGTTGTTACGTACGGTAGTGTTGTTACTTATGGTTGTGTTGTTATGTATGGTAGTGTTGTTATGTATGGTAGTGTTGTTACGTATGGTAGTGTTGTTACGTATGATAGTGTTGTTTCATATGATAGTGTTGTTTCATATGGTTGTGTTGTTATGTATGGTAGTGTTGTTATGTATGGTAGTGTTGTTTTGCATGGTAGTGTTGTTACGCATGGTAGTGTTGTTATGTATGGTAGTGTTGTTCGTTTGATTGTGTTGTTATGTACAGTAGTGTTGTTACGTAAGGTAGTGTTATTTATTATAGTGTTGTTACGCATCGTAGTGTTGTTATATATGGTAGTGTTGTTATGTATGATAGTGTTGTTACATATTGTAGTGTTGTTATGTATGATAGTGTTGTTACGTATGGTAGTGTTGTTACGTATGGTAGTGTTGTTACGTATGGTAGTGTTATTTATTATAGTGTTGTTACGCATCGTAGTGTTGTTATGTATGGTAGTGTTGTTACATATGGTAGTGGTGTTACATATGGTTGTGTTGTTATGTATGGTAGTGTTGTTACATATGGTAGTGTTGTTACATATGGTTGTGTTGTTATGTATGGTTGTGTTGTTACGTATGGTAGTGTTGTTACGTATGGTAGTGTTGTTACATATGGTAGTGTTGTTATGTATGATAGTGTTGTTATGTACGTTAGTTTTGTTACATATGGTAGTGTTGTTACGTATGGTAGTGTTTTTACTTATGGTAGTGTTGTTATATATGGTAGTGTTGTTATGTATGGTAGTGTTGTTACGTATGGTATTATTGTTACTAATGGTAGTGTTGTTACGTATGGTAGTCTTGTTATATATGGTAGTGTTGTTAGGTATGGTAGTGTTGTTATGTATGATAGTGTTGTTACTTATGGTGGTGTTGTTACGTATGGTAGTGTTGATACGTATGGTAGTTTTGTTAATTATGGTAGTGTTGTTTGGTAGTGTTGTTACGTATGATAGTGTTGTTTCATATGGTAGTGTTGTTATGTATGGTAGTGTTGTTACGTATGGTAGTGTTGTGTGATGTTGTTATGTATGGTAGTGTTGTTACGTATGGTAGTGTTGTTTTGCATGGTAGTGTTGTTACGTATGGTAGTGTTGTTATGTATGTTAGTGTTGTTACGTATGGTAGTGTTATGTATGAAAGGGTTGTTACGTATGGTAGTGTTGTTACGTACGGTAGTGTTGTTACTTATGGTTGTGTTGTTATTTATGGTAGTGTTGTTTTGTATGGTAGTGTTGTTACGTATGGTAGTGTTGTTACGTATGATAGTGTTGTTTCATATGGTTGTGTTGTTATGTATGGTTGTGTTGTTACGTATGATAGTGTTGTTTCATATGGTAGTGTTGTTATGTATGGTAGTGGTGTTACGTATGGTAGTGTTGTTATGTATGGTAGTTTTGTTACGTATGATTGTGTTGTTACGTATGGTAGTGTTGTTACGTATGGTAGGGTTATTTATTATAGTGTTGTTACGTATGGTAGTGTTGTTATGTATGGTAGTGTTGTTACGTATGGTAGTGTTGTTACGTATGATAGTGTTGTTATGTATGATAGTGTTGTTATGTATGGTAGTGTTGTTACGTATGATAGTGTTGTTATGTATGGTAGTGTGGTTACGTATGATAGTGTTGTTACATATGGTAGTGTTGTTACTTATGGTAGTGTTGTTACGTATGATAGTGTTGTTTCATATGGTAGTGTTGTTATGTATGGTAGTGGTGTTACGTATGGTAGTGTTGTTATGTATGGTAGTTTTGTTACGTATGGTAGTGTTGTTATGTATGGTAGTGTTGTTACCTATGATTGTGTTGTTACGTATGGTAGTGTTGTTATGTATGGTAGTGTTATTTATTATCGTGTTGTTACGTATGGTGGTGTTGTTATGTATGCTAGTGTTGTTACGTATGGTAGTGTTGTTACTTATGATAGTGTTGTTATGTATGGTAGTGTTGTTACTTATGATAGTGTTGTTATGTATGGTAGTGTGGTTACGTATGGTAGTGTTGTTACATATGGTTGTGTTGTTATGTATGGTAGTGTTGTTACGTATGGTAGTGTTGTTACGTATGGTAGTGTGGTTACGTATGATAGTGTTGTTACAAATGGTTGTGTTGTTACTTATGGTAGTGTTGTTACGTATGATAGTGTTGTTTCATATGGTAGTGTTGTTATGTATGGTAGTGGTGTTACGTATGGTAGTGTTGTTATGTATGGTAGTTTTGTTACGTATGGTAGTGTTGTTATGTATGGTAGTGTTGTTACCTATGATTGTGTTGTTACGTATGGTAGTGTTGTTATGTATGGTAGTGTTATTTATTATCGTGTTGTTACGTATGGTAGTGTTGTTATGTATGCTAGTGTTGTTACGTATGGTAGTGTTGTTACGTATGATAGTGTTGTTATGTATGGTAGTGTTGTTACTTATGATAGTGTTGTTATGTATGGTAGTGTGGTTACGTATGGTAGTGTTGTTACATATGGTTGTGTTGTTATGTATGGTAGTGTTGTTACGTATGGTAGTGTTGTTACGTATGGTAGTGTGGTTACGTATGATAGTGTTGTTACAAATGGTTGTGTTTGTTATGTATGGTAGTGTTGTTACGTATGGTAGTGTTATGTATGATAGTGTTGTTACGTATGGTAGTGTTGTTACGTATGGTAGTGTTACGTATGATAGTGTTGTTATGTATGGTAGTGTTGTTACGTATGGTAGTGTTGTTATGTATGGTAGTGTTGTTACGTATGATAGTGTTGTTACGTATGGTAGTGTTGTTATGTATGGTAGTGTTGTTACGTATGGTAGTTTTGTTATGTATGGTAGTGTTGTTACGTATGGTAGTGTTGTTACGTAGGGTATTGTTGTTATGTATGGTAGTGTTGTTATGTATGGTAGTGTTGTTACGTATGATAGTGTTGTTATGTAGGGTATTGTTGTTATGTATGGTAGTGTTGTTATGTATGGTAGTGTTGTTACGTATGGTAGTGTTATGTATGGTAGTGTTGTTACGTATGGTAGTGTTACGTATGATAGTGTTGTTATGTATGGTAGTGTTATGTATGGTTGTGTTGTTATGTATGGTAGTGGTGTTATGTATGGTAGTGTTGTTACGTATGATATTGTTGTTACGTATGGTAGTGTTGTTACGTATGGTAGTGTTATTTATTATAGTGTTGTTACGTATGGTAGTGTTGTTATGTATGGTAGTGTTGTTACGCATGGTAGTGTTGTTACGTATGATAGTGTTGTTATGTATGGTAGTGTGGTTACGTATGATAGTGTTGTTACATATGGTAGTGTTTGTTATGTATGGTAGTGTTGTTACATATCGTTGTGTTGTTATGTATGGTAGTGTTGTTACGTATGGTAGTGTTGTTACATATGGTAGTGTTTGTTATGTATGGTAGTGTTGTTACGTATCTTAGTGTTATGTATGATAGTGTTGTTACGTATGGTAGTGTTGTTACGTATGGTAGTGTTACGTATGATAGTGTTGTTATGTATGGTAGTGTTGTTACGTATGGTAGTGTTGTTATGTATGGTAGTGTTGTTACGTATGATAGTGTTGTTACATATGGTATTGTTGTTATGTATGGTAGTGTTGTTACGTATGGTAGTGGTGTTATGTATGGTAGTGTTGTTACGTATGGTAGTGTTGTTCACATTAGAGATTATTGTTGTTATGTATGGTAGTGTTGTTATGTATGGTAGTGTTGTTATGTATGGTAGTGTTGTTACGTATGATAGTGTTGTTATGTATGGTAGTGTTGTTATGTATGGTAGTGTTGTTACGTATGGTAGTGTTATGAATGGTAGTGTTGTTACGTATGGTAGTGTTACGTATGATAGTGTTGTTATGTATGGTAGTGTTGTTACGTATGATAGTGTTGTTATGTATGGTAGTGTGGTTACGTATGATAGTGTTGTTACATATGGTAGTGTTTGTTATGTATGGTAGTGTTGTTACATATCGTTGTGTTGTTATGTATGGTAGTGTTGTTACGTATGGTAGTGTTGTTACATATGGTAGTGTTTGTTATGTATGGTAGTGTTGTTACGTATGGTAGTGTTATGTATGATAGTGTTGTTACGTATGGTAGTGTTGTTACGCATGGTAGTGTTGTTACGTATGGTAGTGTTATTGATATGATAGTGTTGTTATGTATGGTAGTGTTGTTATGTATGGTAGTGTTGTTATGTATGGTGAGTGTTATTATGATGATGATGTGGTTGTTATGTATGGTAGTGTTGTACGTATGTAGTGTTGTTATTCTATGTATGGTAGTGTTGTTATGATGGTAGTGTTATGTGTGGTAGTGTTGTATGATAGTGTTGTTATGTATGGTAGTGTTGTTACACTGATGGTGTGTGTTATGTATGGAGTGTAGTGTTGCATTAATGATGATAGTGTTGTTACATGTATGGTAGTGTTTGTTATGTATGGTAGTGTTAACATATCGTTGTGTTGTTATGTATGGTAGTGTTATTCGTGTGGTAGTGTTGTTCATATGGTAGTGTTTATTATGTATGTATGGTAGTGTTGTTAATGTATGGTAGTGTTATGTATGATAGTATTCGACGATGGTAGTGTTATTCACGATGGTAGTGTTATTATGGCAGTGTTGTTACGTGATAGTGTTATTATGTATGGTAGTGTTGTTCACATGGTAGTGTTGGTATGTATGGTAGTGTTGTTAACATGATAGTGTTATTACATATGGTATTGTTGTTATGTATGGTAGTGTTATTCACGTATGGTGAGTGGTGTTATGTATGGTAGTGTTATTCACATTATGGTAGTGTTATTCACGTAGGGTATTGTTGTTATGTATGGTAGTGTTGTTATGTATGATAGTGTTGTTATGTATGGTAGTGTTATGTATGGTTGTGTTGTTATGTATGGTAGTGGTGTTATGTATGGTAGTGTTGTTACGTATGATAGTGTTATTCACGTATGGTAGTGTTATTCACGTGATGGTAGTGTTATTCATTATGGTAGTGTTACGTATGATAGTGTTGTTATGTATGGTAGTGTTGTTACGTATGGTAGTGTTGTTATGTATGGTAGTGTTGTTACGTATGATAGTGTGGTTACATATGGTATTGTTGTTATGTATGGTAGTGTTGTTACGTATGGTAGTGGTGTTATGTATGGTAGTGTTGTTACGTATGGTAGTGTTGTTACGTAGGGTATTGTTGTTATGTATGGTAGTGTTGTTATGTATGATAGTGTTGTTATGTATGATAGTGTTGTTATGTATGGTAGTGTTATGTATGGTTGTGTTGTTATGTATGGTAGTGGTGTTATGTATGGTAGTGTTGTTACGTATGATAGTGTTGTTATGTATGGTAGTGTTGTTACCTAGGGTAGTGTTTTTACGTATGGTAGTGTTATGTATGATAGTGTTGTTACGTATGGTAGTGTTGTTATGTATGGTGGTGTTGTTACGTATGGTAGTGTTGTTACGTATGGTAGTGTTGTTACCTATGGTAGTGTTATGTATGATAGTGTTGTTACGTATGGTAGTGTTGTTATGTATGGTAGTGTTGTTATGTATGGTAGTGTTGTGATGTATGGTAGTGTTGTCTCTGTGGGTAGACATTCAGTGTATCATCAGGCCAGTCTCTGTGTGGAGAGCTAGAGATAGACCTGTAGCCGTGCACCCTGCCATCTCTGCCATTGTCTGTCTCCCTGTGTTTGTGATGACTGCTAATTGAGAACTGAATGTGCTCCCAGAATCACACACACACACTACACTGTTCTTCAGTAAAGGTGATCCTGTAACATTTTCAGTGGAAATTGTTAGAAGTCGTCCTTGTCCGTACTGCCCTAACATGCAAAAAGTCAGTAACTGCTCATTTGGTCAAAAATGAGTTAATGACATTTTTGCTACATTAAATACATGCTTAATCATGTGGACCAGTATCCTGCCTCCATTGTGTTGTGTTTTGGAGAACATGGGGGTGATGTTAGCAGTAACTGCATAAAGTTACTGTGAAATCAAGGTAAATAAAAGCATTTTTCTCAGTTCCACGCTATGAGCAGTTACTGCCTTTTTGCTTGGTAGAGCAGCGTAGAGTTGTATGGGAACACGAGACAATCTGGGAACAGGTTTGGGAACAGTCAGTGATAATAGTTTTACTATGCCTCAGTGCAGTATGTCAGCGCTCCATCTCCTGCCATGTGTAACGCACTTTGATGCTTGTAAGGCTGAGCTGATTTTTTGAGGAAAGATGACGTTAAGACGAGAATAAAAAAAAGATGACTGAGCTTCCAAAGTTAGGTAGCTAGCCTAGCGTCACGGCTAAATCCTATCCTTTGATAGGTGACTATGAAGATTTTAAACCCCTCCGGCGTCTGGATTATAGCTGTGCAAAGTCGAGTGCTTTATCACAGCATGCAGAGGCTAATACGGCTGAGGGGCTTTGTGGGAGAGGAGAGGAGAGGAGAGGGTAAAGGAAGGGAGGAGAGGGGACATGAGGAGGGGACATGACAAGAGGAGAGGAGCTTTTGGAGAGGAGAGGAGAGGAGAGGAAGGGATGAGAGGAGAGTAGGAGAAGAGAGGGGAGTAGAAGGAGGAGAGGCGACGGGAGGAGAGGAGGAGAGGAGAGAGTAGAGGAAGGGAGGAGAGGGGACATGAGGAGGGGGCATGAGAGCTTTTTGTTGACTTTTGTTTTCTCTTGTGTTCTGAGGTAAAACGTATTAAATCTCAGCTGGTGATTTACAATTACAATACTTTATTCCCATAATTTGTGTAGATCACAGGAGGGTTGTGGCACATTAATTGGGGAGAAGGATGGGCTTGTGTTAATGACTGGAGTGGAATAGTATCAAATAAATCAGACCCATGATTTCCATGTGTTTGATGCCATTCCATTTGTTCCGGCCATTATTATGTGCCGTTCTCCCCTCTGCAGCCTCCTGTGCTGTAGATACAACTGGGTCAGCAGCAACAAAGAGAGCATACAGATGCAGGGACAGAGTAGTGTGTAGCGGGTTAATATACTGAAGATGGGTGGATCTGTTAACACAGACTCTGACGCCCTCCCAGCCTGAGGTTACACAGATTACTCTGGTCTAGGGATGACCACATTTAGTCGACGCGTCGATTGTTTGGTCGATAGGCTGTTGATCAACCAATATTTTTTTTTTGTCGAAGCAGTGGCAAATATATATTTTTTTTAATTATGGCACACGAGACACCTGTCTGATTCACTCCTGTCTGAGTGGACTAATCCATTGTGTAGGCCTGTCTGAGTTGACTAATCCATTGTGTAGGTCTGTCTGAGTGGACTAATCCATTGTGTAGGCCTGTCTGAGTGGACTAATCCATTATGTAGGTCCGTCTGAGTGGACTAATCCATTGTGTAGGTCTGTCTGAATGGACTAATCCATTGTGTAGGTCTGTCTGAGTGGACTAATCCATTGTGTAGGTCTGTCTGAGTGGACTAATCCATTGTGTAGGTCTGTCTGAGTGGACTAATTCATTGTGTAGGTCTGTCTGAGTGGACTAATCCATTGTGTAGGTCTGTCTGAGTGGACTAATTCATTATGTAGGTCTGTCTGAGTGGACTAATCCATTGTGTAGGTCTGTCTGAGTGGACGAATTCATTGTGTAGGTCTGTCTGGGTGGACTAATCCATTGTGTAGGTCTGTCTGAGTGGACTAATTCATTGTGTAGGTCCGTCTGAGTGGACTAATCCATTGTGTAGGTCCGTCTGAGTGGACAAATCCATTGTGTAGGTCCGTCTGAGTGGACTAATCCATTGTGTAGGTCCGTCTGAGTGGACTAATCCATTGTGTAGGTCCGTCTGAGTGGACTAATCCATTGTGTAGGTCCGTCTGAGTGGACTAATCCATTGTGTAGGTCCGTCTGAGTGGACTAATCCATTGTGTAGGTCCGTCTGAGTGGACTAATCCATTGTGTAGGTCCGTCTGAGTGGACTAATCCATTGTGTAGGCCTGTCTGAGTGGACTAATCCATTGTGTAGGCGGTGGAGATGGTACACCAGTATAGCCAGTAGTACATGTACGGTTTATTACCATCATTTCTAATTTACAGTGTTTGTTTAGTTAAGGTAATTTCTGTTCATGCATTCAATATATTATTATTATTATTATTATTATTATTATTATTACAGTCTTACCGAGTGGACACGTTGTTGTGAGGCAAAGGTTTTGATTAATTTCAATCTGTTTTACGAGTTGTCAATTAATTCATTGTCTTTTGTTTGGAGCAGTCCTGTCAATCTTGAGTAAGGACATTCACCTGATTATGTATAGAAATAGCCCTAAGGCTATCTGGCTTGCGCACAAATGGAGACTTATAAATGTGTCCATTTGGCGATCTGATAACCACTCAGCATGAAAGGGGGAAAATAATAAATTCTCTAATCTGGTGGAAACATCATAAAATAGACTTACCTGATTACTTTTTGTCCCTTGCGTAAAAATACTACAGCTATGGCCGGAGCTCACTGGTGCCGGAAACTCTGAGGGCCCAGAATATTTTATCCAGTTTGGTCGTGCAAGCTTCAGGCCAGACCCAAGTTAATAGTTGATCAAATGTTTCAAGTTCCTTGCAGACAGGCCATCATGCATAGCCAGTGTGATTTATAGGATATTTATTTTCATCAGGATATATTCTACCTGCCGGCTGCAATGTTTTCATTGGTTGGCTTTATGTAAAAAAAAAAAATTCATTTACATAGAATTTTGATAGAATTAACCACATGACATCGATTTTTTTAGATATGAAGACTTTATTATAAATGGAATTAAACTGTTCCAAGAAAATGTGTATATGAAAATCATAACTGGCACACAGATCAGTAGAAATGGTACGATAACTTGGCACTCAAAAGGGAAACGGTTGAGGAGTTCAGGAGCTTAAAGGCAGCATCTGCGAAGGCCAGCAGAGGAGGAGGCTCGGGTTGTAAACATACGGAAACCACGTTCGACTCCATTCCATTGACTCCATTCCAGCCATTACAATGAGCCCGTCCTCCTACAGCTCCTCCCACCAGCCTCCTCTGCAGCACACACTCACGCACACAACCCACAGGAACACACACACACCACACACACACACACACACACACTGTGCTCAAACAGGTGACGGTAGCACAATTGAAGTGATTAGAGTCGTCTGTCTGTGTGAAAGGAAGCACACGAGGAAGAACAAAAGCCGCCAGCCGTACTTGACTGCACTAGCTAGCAGCAGATAAACACTGACTTTGTCCCTTTGTCGTTCTCTTTCTCTCTGAAGGCTATAGATTAACAATACAACAACGCTGAATCTAAAGCTGGGAGCAGAGAGAGAAGAACACTCTTCCCCTAGACTGTGACAAAGAGAGATCATTGTGTTGTCCAATTTCTAGTGTGATGACAGGGCTGTTGGAATACTGTGTGTGTGTGTGTGTGTGTGTGTGTGTGTTCCTGTGTGCGTCGGGGAATAGATAGCTGAAGTGTTTCATCTAATAGTAGGCATAAGGAACAGAACTCCAGCGACAATTATTGATGACAGGCCCCACAGCAGCACGGTATTAGTTTATGGATCAAGTTTAGAGGAAATTAAGACTGCGGCATTAAATGAAAAATGAATCCTCTTCTTTACACTCACAGTAATGTGTCCTCATGTAGCACTTCACTTCAGAACACAGAAACAGACAGTTGGACGGAGGTTTAATCTGAAGAGAGTCGTGTCGGAGGTTTAATCTGAAGAGAGTAGTGTCGGAGGTTCAATCTGAAGAGAGTAGTGTCGGAGGTTTAATCTGAAGAGAGTAGTGTCGGAGGTTTAATCTGAAGAGAGTAGTGTCGGAGGTTTAATCTGAAGAGAGTAGTGTCGGATGTTTAATCTGAAGAGAGTAGTGTCGGAGGTTTAATCAGAAGAGAGTAGTGTCGGAGGTTTAATCTGAAGAGAGTAGTGTCGGAGGTTTAATCTGAAGAGAGTCGTGTCGGATGTTTAATCTGAAGAGAGTAGTGTCGGAGGTTTAATCTGAAGAGAGTAGTGTCGGAGGTTTAATCTGAAGAGAGTAGTGTCGGAGGTTTAATCTGAAGAGATAGTAGTGTCGGAGGTTTAATCTGAAGAGAGTAGTGTCGGAGGTTTAATCTGAAGAGAGTCGTGTCGGATGTTTAATCTGAAGAGAGTAGTGTCGGAGGTTTAATCTGAAGAGAGTAGTGTCGGAGGTTTAATCTGAAGAGAGTCGTGTCGGAGGTTTAATCTGAAGAGAGTCGTGTCGGATGTTTAATCTGAAGAGAGTAGTGTCGGAGGTTTAATCTGAAGAGAGTAGTGTCGGAGGTTTAATCTGAAGAGAGTAGTGTCGGAGGTTTAATCTGAAGAGAGTCGTGTCGGATGTTTAATCTGAAGAGAGTAGTGTCGGAGGTTTAATCAGAAGAGAGTAGTGTCGGAGGTTTAATCTGAAGAGAGTAGTGTCGGAGGTTCAATCTGAAGAGAGTAGTGTCGGATGCACTACATTTTGAATTGATTAGGTTGTGTCTCTGGTCAACAGTAGTCAACTACATAGGGAATAGGGTGCTATCTGAGACGCAGACATATAATAGCCCTTTCTTCTGCCCCTTCCTTCCAGATGATGGTCCTTACTCTAAAGGGAACAAGGACTCACAAGGGACAGACAATTCCCTGACCTCCAGGAGACAGAGTATCCCAGGTACACTACTGACTTTCTTTATTGTTTGGCTGCTCATCTCAGGTCTCTCTCACTGGTATGTCTCTGGTCTCTCTGGTATGTCTCTGGTCTCTCTGGTATGTCTCTGGTATGTCTCTGGTATGTCTCTGGTATGTCTCTGGTCTCTCTGGTATGTCTATCGTCTCTCTTGTATGTCTCTGGTCTCTCCCTGATATCTTTCTTGCTGGCTCTCCTTAGCTCACAGTTCTCTTTCTCTCTCTAGTCTCTCTTTCTGGTCTCTCTCTCTGGTCTCTCTCTCTGGTCTCTCTCTCTCTCTCTCTTGTCTCTCTTGTTGGTCTCTCTGGTATGTCTCTGGTCTCTCTGGTATGTCTCTGGTCTGTCCCTGGTATCTTTCTCGCTGGCTCTCCATAGCGCACAGTTCTCTCTCTCTCTCTCTCTCTTAGTTTCTTTCTCTGGTTTATCTGGCTATTTTGCTTTGCAGTTCACAGGTCTCTCTCTGGTCTCTCTCTCTGGACTCTCTCTCTTCTCTCACTCTCTGGTCTATCACTCTCTGGTCTCTATCTCTCTGATCTCTCTGGTCTCTCTCTCTGGTCTCTCTCTCTCTCTCTGCTCCCTCTTTCTGCTCTCTCTCTCTCTCTCTGATCACTCTACTCTCTCTCTGCTCTCTTTCTCTGCTCTCTCTCTCAGCTCTCTCTCTGCTCTCTCAATTATATTCAATTCAAGGGGCTTTATTGGCATGGGAAATGCCAAAGCAATCTCTTTCTGCTTTCCCTCTCTCTCTCTGCTCTCTCTCTGGTCTCTCTCTCTCTCTGCTCTCTCTGACAGCTCTCTCTCTCTCTGGTCTCTATCTCTCTGGTCTCTATCTCTCTCTCTGGTCTCTCTCTGGTCTCTCTCTGGTCTCTCTCTCTGGTCTCTCTCTCTGGTCTCTCTCTCTCTCTCTCTCTCTGGTCTCTCTCTCTCTCTCTCTCTGGTCTCTCTCTCTCTGGTCTCTCTCTCTCTCTGGTCTCTATCTCTCTGGTCTCTATCTCTCTGGTCTATCTCTCTGGTATCTATCTCTGTTCCCACTCTCTCCTAGCAGGGATGGCTTGCTTCTGCCCTGGAGAATAGAGACAACATTACAGTACACTGCGCACCATGCCAAGTTCTACTATCACAGAGCACTTTATCTTCTCTCTGTCAGGAGTTCTCTCTGCTGGTTGGGCCTGGATGGGTTGCTGTACAGAAATACTACCTAACTCCTTATGATAAAAGAGAGCCGTGTTACTCTCTTATGGTGCTCAATGTCATAAGATGTAATATTTGAAGAAGTATAAAGTTCACCATATACATTGTGATGTGCAAATGGAGTCCTCTAGACTAGCACCAGCTTGTATTTCAACACAGTACTTCATCTCAAATTAAACATTTCACCGTGCTTTAAGTTCGGACTGTATCTCGAGTCTAAATGTGAAGTGGCATAATTACAGTGTGTTGTTACCTGAGCTGTTGCGGTGACCGTAGTACCGCCACACCGGCGGTCACGATTCATGAAGGGAGTCAAATTTCACGTGACCGTTTAGTCACTGTAATTGGGCTTCTCCAAGCTCTGATGCTGCTGATGGTCATTAGTAGCCTACCAAACTTGCTAACTGCCTGGTACTCAGCACTCTATTGTCCCTGTAATCACTCTGACATCAATGCAAATGTAATGGGAAATCTAATCAATCACTTCATGAGAGCCCATGAGCTCATGTTGTGCAACATTTCTATAGGCCATGCAATTGCTAGAGAAAACAGAGTGATGGCCTCTATTAAAAAGAGGAGGAACCCATCAGCTTTCTATAGGCTAAGCCTTCTGTATTTTTTCCTAAACTTTCCTAATATTAAACACATTGCTTCTATTTACAGCAGGAGTATATAGATGTATAGCCTACCTGGATTTCATGAAAATAAACCACAGGAAAAGTGTCCTCCATTCGCTATTTAAGTGCATAGATGACATGTATTTTTTCCTGCTGCCCCTGTTTTTATGTATTTATTTATCAACTTTGTTAATATTAAGCACATTGCTTCTCTTTACAACAGGTGTATAGCCTACTTGGCTGGCATGAAAATGAACCACGTTCTCCATTCTCTATTTAAGTGCAGAGGTGACATGTATTTCTTCCCGCTGGCCCTGTTTCGATACCGTGCATGATAACAGTCCATTCTAAATCAAAACTAATTTCACACATATATTATTTAGTACAAGTAAAGACAAGATTAAATCAAGAATAGTCTGATGGGTGACAATATTAGCCTATCAATGATATATTATCCCTTGTGAATGATGCCCAGTGTAAGGCAAGAAACAATGCCTTTTTTTGCGACTTTTTCTAATCATAGTCCCACACCTCATGTATTCTAGCCCATAGGCCTATATGTTTTGATAAGGTTTGTATCACAACCTAAAGTGGCCAAATAACTTATTAAAATTAAGCACATTAATCTGCTTTACAGGGTGTGTAGAGCCTAACTGGCATATATAAGCAGCGTGTGAGTTTCACGTTTGGGGAAGATCATTTTCACCATAACAATTCACCTTTTTATAATAAAAGCATTACATGCATAATTGCATTTGCGGTCACTTTTGATTATGGTGTTTTCCCACCTTCTGGAACATTCGTGCTTATAGCCTACTACCATGTGTGCATTGCTGCGCTTATAATGTGAAGAAATAGCCTAATAGTTTATAAAAAATGTAAGTGTCTGTCTTCACTTGTAGCCTGTGAGAAAGACCCGATCACGTGATGGAGAGCCATGTGAGTGACAGGTGCCTCGGAGCACGCAGCACTCAGGGAGAAGGGAACAACGTGGATGCCGTTGGGAAATTCAAGGCATTATCAAGTGCTTGTCAAATTGCGAATGAGATACTGATGAACTGTGTACAGCCTGCACAAAAAACAAAGCAGAGCTCATGCCTTTCAAGTGACTTTTTTCAAATCATCATTAGTCGCATCATGCATACAATGTATTAAAAATGTAAACATACAGCTCAATTTTTGTAGAACAACTAAAGTTCCATTAACCTCTCCGAGCACGGTGGGATGGTCACGTCCCACCTCTACAACATCCGGTGAAATTGCAGAGCGCCAACTTCAAATTACAGAAATACTCATTTCAAACATTCATGAAAATACAAGTGTTGCACACTCTTCAAAAGCTTAGACTCTTGGCAATCTCACAGCATTGTCAGATTTCAAAAAGGCTTTACGGCGAAAGCAGAACATTTGATTGTCTGAGGACAGCGCCCCGTGTACTTCCACCATTAGCATAAAAACATAACCAGCGCGGGTGTGGCAAAACACATAAAAAGAGCTAAAATAAATCGCTTACCTTTGAAGATCTTCTGCTGATGGTTATCCGAAGTGTCCAAGCAAGACATTCAATGTTCCTTTTGTTCAAAAAAGTCTCTATTTGTATCCATAAATCTCCATTTGGTTGGCGCGTTCTGTTCAGAAAATCCACCGTCCACTCGCCCAATATAGAAGACACAGAGACCGGTAAAAATATACCTATAAACTTTGTCCAAATAAATCAAACCACGTTTCTAATCGATCCTTAGGTACACTATTATGTTTATTAACGATTATATTTCACACAGATAATATCTTGAGCGATAGAAAGGTAAAAAACCGAGGCACATGCTCGCGGTCCAGCGTGCCAAACCCAAAAGGCACTTCCTCACTCCACTTATATAAACTTCCCCTATTCCTCTAGTATTCAAGGTAAACTCTTGAAACTTTGTCTAAAGACGGTTGACATCTAGTGGAAGCCATAGGTACTGCAACCTGGGAGCTGGATTTCAGCAGATCCTATAGCAACCCATTGGAAAATGAGCAAGCTCACAAAATGACATTTTCTTGGATGGATTTTGCTCAGATGTTTGCCTGCCATATCAGTTCTGTTATACTCACATACATTATTTTAACAGTTTTAGACACTTCAGATTGTTTTCTATCCAATACTACCAATTGTATGCATATCCTAGCTTATGGGTCTGAGTAACAGGCAGTTTACTTTGGGCAGGTCAGACTCTCCGTACTTCCCCCTAGCCCGAAGAGGCTTTTTTCTGGCCACTCTTCCGTAAAACCCAGCTCTGTGGAGTGTACGGCTTAAAGTGGTCCTATGGACAGATACTCCAATATCCGCTGTGAAGCTTTGCAGCTCCTTCAGGGTTATCTTTGGTCTCTTTGTTGCCTCTCTGATTAATGCCCTCCTTGCCTGGTCTGTGAGTTTTGGTGGGCGGCCCTCTCTTGGGAGGTTTGTTGTGCTGCCATATTCTTTACATTTTTTAATAATGGATTTAATGGTGCTCCGTGGGATGTTCATATTTTTTTATAACCCAACCCTGATCTGTACTTCTCCACAACATTCTCCCTGACCTGTTTGGTGAGCTCCTTGGTCTTCATAGTGCCGCTTGCTTGGTGTTGCAGAATTTGGGGCCTTTCAGAACAGGTGCATATATTCTGAGATCATGTGACAGATCATGTGACACTTAGATTGCACACAGGTGGACATTATTTAACTAATTATGTGACTTCTGAAGGTAATTGGTTGCACCAGATCTTATTTAGGGGCTTCATAGCAAAGGGGGTGAATACATACGCACGCACCACTTTTCCATTTAGAATTTTTTTTTTTTCATTTCACCAATTTGGACTATTTTGTGTATGTCCATTACATGAAATCCAAATAAAAATATATTTAAATTACAGGTTGTAATGAAACAAAATAGGAAAAACGCCAGGGGGTAAATACTTTTGCAAGGCACTGTATCTAGTCCTTGGCCTATATCCTAATTTGACTTTGGTGCAGGTCATGTTGTTCTTCACATTATTGTCTCTGATGAACACACACTGTATCAAATAAAATCTAAATTTATTTTTGTCACACGCACAGGATACAGAAATTTTTGCATGGTAGCAATATCAAAAATAGAAAGTGTCCACAAAATATTGTATATCTATTTTATAATTATTAGATGATGATTACCCAGACACACTATAACCCCCCCCCCCCTAACCACATCTAGCTAAGTGGACTGGCCACCCCTCACAGCCTGGTTCCTCTCTAGGTTTCTTCCTAGGTTTTGGCCTTTCTAGGGAGTTTTTTCCTAGCCACCGTGCTTCTACACCTGCATTGCTTGCTGTTTGGGGGTTTTAGGCTGGGTTTCTGTACAGCACTCTGTGACATCAGCTGATGTAAGAAGGGCTTTATATATATACATTTGATTTGATGGGTCACTATTGTCTAGACATGTACACATGTTCATGAAATACAATAGATGGCTGTAATCACCCCCCAGACACACCTGGCTGACTTAATTGGTCATGTAATCATCTGGCGAAGTGGAATCTTTTGTTTAGACAAACAGTCCCAACTCATACTATTAGCAATACAAACAGATTGTCATGGCTAGCCACCATGCAGGAAATGCTGTAGTATGAATCTGCAGGTAGCTAAAGCTAACCAACTAGGTTCAATGTTAGATAGCTAGCTAACATTAGGCTATAACAAGCAATGCAAATGTATTTCTGAGATACAAATAATATTACTACACAGATCATAAACGTAACGTTAGCAAGCGAGCGAGCCAGCAAGCTAACGTTCGCTAGCTAGCTAACAGTACACTTTAACTTCCAATGAAAATGACTTTCTGACTAAATTGGAAATGTATAATATCTGAAAATGTAGCTAGACTCTTACCCATATACATGGATGAACGCTTCATGGCGTTCACCCATTTAATTCAGTAAGGCATCCTGTGTCGTTTCCGTATTGCTTGTTTGGCCCACATTGTGACTGCCCTTGACCAGTCACCGACCATGTGCAGAAAGTAGTCCATCACAACTTTTTTCCACTGATCTTTGTCGATAATTCAGGGCACCGATATTGTTGAGAGCAGTAGCAACACTTTTTCAGTTCTCCTTGGCTATTGTTAAATATTGTAAAAAAGCCAAGGTAGCAAGGATTATCTACACATACTGAACAGCTCATGTTATAGTGTAGATAATAGTCCCTGTGCCCAAGAACACCAATGTAACCTGCCTAAATGACTACCGACCCGTAGCACTCACGTCTGTAGCCATTAAGTGCTTTGAAAGGCTGGCCATGGCTCACATCAACACCATCATCCCAGAAACCCTAGAACCACTCCAATTCGCATACCGCCCCAACAAATCCACAGATGACACAATCTCAGTGTGTTGTGAAATCCGTGAATGTATTGTAGTGTTTTTAAAATTGTATAACTGCCTTAATTTTGCTGGACCCCAGGAAGAGTGGGTGCAGCCTTGGCAGCAGCTAATGTAGATCCATAATAAATACAAATACTCCACACTGCCCTTTCCCACCTGGACAAAATGAATACCTATGTGAGAATGCTGTTCATTGACTACAACTCAGCATTCAAGACCATAGTACCCTCAAAGCTCATCACAAAGCGAATGACCCTGGGATTAAACACCTCCCCTTGCAACTGGATCCTGGACTTCCTGACGGGCCGCCCCCAGGTGGTAAGGGTAGGCAACAACACATCTGCAAAGCTGATCCTCAACTCGGGGGCCCCTCAGGGGTGCATGCTTAATCCCCTCCTGTACTCCCTCTTCACCCACGACTGCGTGGCCAAGCACGACTCCAACACCATCATTAAGTTTGTCGACGACTCAACAGTGGTAGGCCTGATCACAGACAACGATGAAACAGCCTACAGGGAGGAGGTCAGAGATCTGGCCGTGTGGTGCCAAGACAACAATCTCTCGCTCAACGTGATTAAGACAAAGTATATGATCGTGTACTACAGGAAAAGGAGGGCCGAGCACGCCCCCATTAACATCGACGGGCTGTAGTGGAGCAGGTTGAGAGCTTCAAGTTCCTTGGTGTCCACATCACCAACAAACTATCATGGTCCAAACACACCAAGAATGTTGTGAAGAAGGCACACTAAGAATGTTGTGAACAGTCTCCCCTCAGGATTTGGCATTGGTCCTCAGATCCTCAAAATGGTCCACAGCTGCACCATCGAGAGCATCCTGACCAGTCGCATCACCGCCTGGTATGGCAACTGCCTGGCATCCGACCGTAAGGCATTACAGAAGGGAGTGCGTACAGCGCAGTACATCACTGGGGCCAAGCTTCCTGCCATCCAGGACCTATATACTAGGCAGTGTCAGAGGAAGGCCCAAAAATGTTCAAAGACTCCAGTCACCCAAGTCATAGACTGTTCTCTCTGCTACTGCATGGCAAGTATAAGTCCAAAAGGCTTCTCAAATGGCTACTCAGACTATTTGCATTGACGCCCCATTTATTTTTTATTATAAATGTTTTGTGTGCTGCTGCTACTCGCTTTTTATTAACTATGCATAGTCACTTTACCCCTACCTACATGTAGATATAACCTCAATCACCTCGACAAAGTCATTGACTCGGTACCGGTACCCCCTGTATATAGCCTCGTTATTGTTATTTTATTGTTACTTTTAATAAAAATTAAAATCAAACGAGCTAAGCACCAGAATAGAGACAAAGTAGAGTCACAATTCAACGGCTCAGACACGAGAGGAATGTGGCAGGGTCTAATGTCAGTCACGGACTACAAAAAGAAAACCAGCCCCGTTGCGGACCACGATGTCTTGCTCCCAGACAAACTAAAGAACTTCTTTGCTCGCTTTGAGGACAATACAGTGCCACCGACACGACCCGCTACCAAAACCTGCGGGCTAACCTTCACCGCAGCCAACGTGTGTAAAGCATTTAAATGTGTTAACCCTCGCAAGGCTGCCGGCCCAGATGGCATCCCTGGCCGTGTCCTCAGAGCATGCGCAGACCAGCTGGCTGGTGTGTATACGGACATATTTAATCAATCCTTATCCCAGTCTGCTGTTCCCACATGCTTCAAGAGGGCCACCATTTTTCCTGTTCCCAAGAAAGCTAAGGTAACTGATCTAAATTACTATCGCCCCGTAGCTCTCACTTCCGTCATCATGAAGTGCTTTGAGAGACCAGTCAAGGATCATATCACCTCCATCCTATCAGACACCCTAGACCCACTCCAATTTGCTTACCGTCCCAAGAGGTCCACAGACGACGCAATCACAATCACACTGCACACTGCCCTAACCCATCTGGACAAGAGGAATACCTATGTAAGAATGCTGTTCATCGACTACAGCTCAGCATTTAACACCATAGTACCCTCTCCAAACTCGTCATTAAGCTTGAGACCCTAGGTCTCGACTCAGCCCTGTACAACTGGGTCCTGGACTTCCTGACGGGACGGCCCCAGGTGGTGAGGGTAGAAAATCATCTCCACCCCGCTGATCCTCAACACTGGGGCCCCACAAGGGTGCGTTCTCAGCCTTCTCCTGTACTCCCTGTTCACCCATGACTGCGTGGCCAAGCACGCCTCCAACTCAATCATCAAGTTTGCTGACGACACTACAGTGGTAGGCTTGATTACCAACAACGACGAGATGGCCTACAGGGAGGAGGTGAGGGCCCTCGGAGTGTGGTGTCAGGAAAATAACCTCTCACTCAATGTCAACAAAACTAAGTAGATGATCGTGGACTTCAGGAAACAGCAGAGGGAGCACCCCCCTATCCACATCGACGGGACAGTAGTGGAGAAGATGGAAAGTTTTAAGTTCCTCGGTGTACACATCACGGACCAACAGAAATGGTCCACCCACACAGACAGTGTGGTGAAGAAGGCGCAACAGCGCCTCTTCAACCTCAGGAGGCTGAAGAAATTCGGCTTGTCACCAAAAACAATCACAAACTTCTACAGATGCACAATCGGGCTGTCAGGCTGTATCACCGCCTGGTACGGCAACTGCTCCGCCCACAACCGTAAGGCTCGTAGTTTTTCAACCACTCCACAAATTTCTTGTTAACAAACTATAGTTTTGGCGGTTAGGACATCTACTTTGTGATTGACACAAGTAATATTTCCAACAATTGTTTACAGACAGATTATTTCACTTATAATTCCCTGTATCACAATTCCAGTGGGTCAAAAGTTTACATACACTAAGTTGACTGTGCCTTTAAACAGCTTGGAAAATTCCAGAAAATTATGTAATGGCTAGCTATGCTGAACTTGAATGACTTATCCACAGTCAGCATATCTCTTAGTTGTCAGTCAAATGTATTTGGCATCGATCAAATGGGCAGGCAGGCAGTTCCCATTCAGTTGTCAAAACGTTGGGTTGGGACAAGCATGCATTGGCAGGCAAGCTGCAGAAGGACGAGCAGGCTAATATTCCCCATCGTTTATCAGTGTAATTTTGACAGGCAACTAGCTGAAAACGTTTGAGAGAGTTTATCTCAGTGTTTCCCAAACTCGGTCCTGGGGACCAACAAGGGGTGCATGTTGAATCAGCTGTATCGGGCAAAAAAACTAAACGTGCACCCCTTGGGACCGAGTTTGGGAAACGCTGGTTTATCTACTCTTACCTCATTAGATTTTATCTCATCTCGCTGTGGCTAGCTTTAGTTATTGATCTTAGGGAGGGAGCGATAGCCTACCAGTTCATGGTTCTTTGATCAATAAGGCTGTAAAGTTCCCAAATGTAAAAGGACTCCCTTGGTATTTTCATATTTGCAGAAATCCATTTAGGTGTATTATGTGTGGTTTTGGCCAATGCTTACTAATGGTTTAAAGTCGCACTGTTGCTACTGCCAAAGTGAAAGATGGAAGGCCCGTGTGGTAAATGACTTATAGGCCTACTGTAGCTCTGATTTGGCTGTGGCGCACCGTTCAGTCTATAGTCCTGGACAAGACTGACACATTTTTATTAGGGTTTATTTCCCCACTCTATATTGCTATAGCATTTTCCCAAATGCCTTAGTATACGTAACTCTACGTCATTCCCAAACATTCTATAGAAGTATGAAAAACGTGAAAATATCCCTATCTAACGTAAGTGCTCGTGCAAAAAATGCTAACAAATACGTCATGTTCTTCCTGGGGGTTGTATAGGAACAGATTTCTATACGATTTCATGTTACTAAAACGCTGTCTGTTCCACTTTCAACACCATGCAGAACACCATCTCCTCTCACAGTGTAACACCAAGTGTGACTAAACATTGAGGTGATACTGTTAAAATTAGACTAATCCATGCTGAGAAATGTGTCCCTTTTTTAGAAATGTATATTTTCCAGGTATTCGTATCAACATTTTTAGCTTTTAACTAATGTATTTACAGTGTTACATATTCGTTTCTAGAGGGCAACATGTGCTTCAAAAGTAGCTAGAATTCCTATAGGCCCAATACAGGCTGTATCTCAGTCAATTAAACAAAAATCGTATTTTCTGGTGCTCCTCGATTTCATTTAGTGCTCTTAACTTTTTAAAGTTGGGAGCACCAGTGCTACCAATAAAAAGTGTTAATTTAGAGTTCTGCATTGAATACATATTTACAGGTGAACGGTACAGGTAAGGTGGCATATAGTTCCATCAGATACATATCTCTAGGTCTATTGAGGTTGAGACACTGAGGTGATAATCTGATAAAATACTGAGAAACAAATAAATCTGTTTATTGAGGTTTACACTCAGTTTATTAGGTGCACCACCCCGTTCATGAAAATGTATCGCTCCTACAGACAGTGAGTCACGTGGCCGTGGCTTGCTATATAAAGCAGGCAGACAGGCATCGAGGC
This sequence comes from Brachymystax lenok tsinlingensis, assembly GCA_030435695.1. Classification (NCBI taxonomy): domain Eukaryota; kingdom Metazoa; phylum Chordata; class Actinopteri; order Salmoniformes; family Salmonidae; genus Brachymystax; species Brachymystax lenok. Next base: position 6,656,487 of record CM059797.1, read on the forward strand.
ATTCAGTTACTGTTAGATTGAATGTTAGAATGGGAAAAACAACTGATCTAAGCGACTTTGACCGTGGTATGATCGTTGGTGCCAGGTGTGGCCGCCCTCCTGGGCTTTTCACGCACGACAGAGTCTAGGGTTTACCTGGCACAAGTTAAGTCCCTTGATACCAATTGAGCAACGATTTCAGGCTGTTCTGGAGGCAAACTGGTCACTGAGGGTATACTGTGGTTGTATTGAGGTTGTATTGAGGTTGTATTGAGGTTAGTACACTGAGGTTGATATACTTTATTTTGCCAGTATAGTTCACTCAGTATCAATTGCCATTGTTTTCCAGGAAGTTGTATAGCACGTTGATATGGTGACGTTATATTGTTTCCAGCTCATAGGAAAAATGACGAGCTGCTCAAAGGGATAGTCATCTGGAACAAGAAGAAGATGCTCCTTCATTTCAGAGATTTACAATGATTTACAACATGGATGTACAGAATAGTCAGGGTTCAGCTGCTCGCCAAAGCACCTTATCTCAGTTATTGGAAACCCAGAAACCTTTTTTCCATTTCAGACTGTTACAGCAGACAGTGACTGATGCAGAAAATGGAAGGCATTGGTACTTGAGAGATTCGTTTCCGTTTCTCTCAGTTTGAAAGGACTCTTGATCAGTCTATCTTTCTTAGATTGGGAGAAATAGGGATTTGTTGTTTCTCTCCATTTGAATTCACCTATTCTTTCCCCCAACAACATTACGAAAAGTACAGGCTTTAGGCATTGTCAACAAAAACACAATTAAGTTTAGAACATTTACTACAGTAGCTCATTTGGTTTCCTGGAGTTGTTTTCCATGCAGGACATCATTTAGAACATTTTCTTCTTTCCATTTCTCCCCCTCGGTCTCATGTCATGTTGTGTTCTCATTAGAACCCAGTCAGTTGAGTGATTAGGCTTCATTTTGCCTCAGTCCGTCTCTGTCACATTGCATGCCTTGTCACAGTTACAGCATTTAGATTAGGAGACAGTGAGTCTCTCATAGATACTGGAACTACAGTCTGTCTCCCTTATACCATCTGTACTGGAAAGATGACTATACTGTGGGAAACACTGCTATACTGTTAGGTAGACTGGAATCCACTCTGACTATCACTCCGTTTCATTGTATTTGTTTGTTATTGTTTCACTTCAACAATAATGAAATGGAGTTAATTATCATTGTCGATTCCAGGCTTGGCATACGGGGTGGTATGTTTCAATCTGGGTTATGTATATGAACTCAGGGCGATGCTCTCCTTCCAGATAGACATCAGGGACTGTAACATACTCTGTTTCACGGAATCTTGGCTCTCTCCGGATATACTGTCTTCATCCATACAGCCAGCTGGGTTCTCAGTACATCGTGCAGATAGAAATAAAGAACTCTCCGGGAAGAAGAAGTAACGCGGAGGTGTACAGTGGCTTGCGAAAGTATTCACATTTTTCCTATTTTGTTGCCTTACAACCTGGAATTAAATAGATTTTTGTATCAGTTGATTTACACAACATGCCTACCTCTTTGAAGATGCAAAATATTTTTTGGTGTGAAACGAAGAAATAAGAAATAAAACAGTGTGCATAACTATTCACCCACCCAAAATCAATACTTTGTAGAGCCCCCCTTTTGCAGCAATTACAGCTGCAAGTCTCTTGGGGTCTCTTGGGGTCTCTTGGGGTATGTCTCTATAAGCTTGGCACATATAGCCACTGGATTTTCTGCCCATTCTTCAAGGCAAAACTGCTCCATCTCCTTCAAGTTGGATGGGTTCCGCTGGTGTATAGCAATCTTTAATTCATACCACAGATTCTCAATTGGATTGATGTCTGGGCTTTGATTAGGCCATTCCAGGACATTTAAATGTTTCCCCTTAAACCACTCAAGTGTTGCTTTAACAGTATGCTTAGAGTCCTTGTCCTGCTGGAAGGTGAACCTCCGTCCCAGTCTCAAATCTCTGGAAGATTGAAACAGGTTTCCCTCAAGAATTTTCCTGTATTTAGCACCATCCATCATTCCTTCAATTCTAACCAGTTTCCCAGTCCCTGCTGATAAAAAAACAGTACCACAACATGATGCTGCCACCACCATGCTTCACTGTGGGAATGGTGTTCTCTGGGTGATGAGAAGTGTTGGGTTTGTGCTAAACATAGCGTTTTCCTTGATGGCCAAAAAGCTCAATTTTTGTCTCATCTGACCAGAGTACCTTCATCCATATGTTTGGAGAGTCTCCCACATGCCTTTTGGCAAACACCAAACGTGTTTTCTTATTTTTTTTCTTTAAGCAATGGTCTTTTTATGGCCACTCTTCCATGTGGAGTGTACGGCTTAAAGTGGTCCTAAGGACAGATACTCCAATCTCCGCTGTGGAGCTTTGAAGCTCCTTCAGGGTTATCTTTGGTCTCTCTGATTAATGCCCTCCTTGCGTGGTCCGTGAGTTTTTGTGGGCGGCCCTCTCTTGGCAGGTTTGTTGTGGTGCCATATTCTTTCCATTTTTTTTATAATGGATTTAATGGTGCTCTGTGGGATGTTCAAAGTTTCTGATATTTTTTATAACCCAACCCTGATCTGTTCTCCACAACTTTGTCCCTGACCTGTTTGGAGAGCTGCTTGGTCTTCATAGTGCTGTTTGCTTGGTGCTGCCCCTTGCTTAGTGGTGTTGCAGACTCTGGGGCCTTTCAGAACAGGTGTATATATACTGAGATCATGTGACACTTAGATTGCACACAGGTGGACTTTATTTAACTAATTATGTGACTTCTGAAGGCAATTGGTTGCATCAGATCTTTTTCAGGGGCTTCATAGCAAAAGGTGAATACATATTTATGCACCACTTTTCTGTTTTTTATTTTTTAGAATTCTTTTAAAGAAGTAATTCTTTTCATTTTACTTCACCAATTTGGACATTTTTGTGTCCATTACATGTCCATTACATGAAATCCAAATAAAAATCTATTTAAATTACAGGTTGTAATGCAAAAAAATAGGTAAAAATGCCAAAGGGGTGAATACTTTTGCAAAGCACTGTATGTTTCATGATTAACTACTCATGGTGTAATTGTGGTAACGTACAGGAACTCAAGTCCTTTTGTTCATCCAACCTAGAATAACTCCCAATCAAATTACCTCCCGAGAGAATTCACTTTGGTCATCGTCAAGCCATTACCACGGCGGCTCTCAAGGAACCACACTAGACTTTTTGTGAAAACTGGAAACCGTCCTGAGGACGCATTTATTGTAGCTGGGTACTTTAATAAAGGAAATCTGAGGAAAACGTTACCAAAGTCTTATCAACACACTGCCTGCAGTGCTCGCGCTTCAAAACTCTCGACCATTGGGATGGCTACAAAGGCCCTCCCCTGCCCTCCCTTTCGGCAAATCAGATCACAACACCATTCTGCTCCTCCCTTCCTATGGACAGAAACTCAAACATGAAGTACCCGGGCTAATTTCTATTCAACTCTGGTCTGACCAGTCGGAATCCATGCTTCAAGATTGTTTTGATCACGCAGACTGTGATATGTTCCGAGTAGCCTCTGAGAATAACATTGACGTATACACTGAAATGGTGACTGAGTTCATGTGCATAGAGTATGTTGTTCTCACCGTGACAAATAAAATCTATCCAAAAACAAAAACTGTGAATAGATGGCAGCATTTGCGCAAAATTGAAAGCTCGAACAACCGCATTTAACCACAGCAAGGTGACTGGGAATATGGTTGAATATAAACACAGATGTCTTGCTCCCAGACAAGCTTAACACCTTCTTTGCCCGCTTTGAGGATAACACAGTGGCACCGACGTTGGCTGTTCCCAAGAACTGTGGGCTCTCGTTCTCCATGGCCGACGTGAGTAAGACATTTAAGTGTGTTAACCCTCGCAAGGCTGCTGGTCCAGACAGCATCCCTATCCTCGTCGTCGGAGCATGCGCAGACCATTTAGCTGGTGATTTTACGGACATATTCAATCTCTCCCTATCTCAGTCTACTGTTCCCACTTCCTTCGATATGTCCACCATTGTTCCTGTACCCAAGAAAGAGAAGGTAACTGAACTACATGACTATCGCCCCGTAGCACTGACTTCTGTCATCACAAAGTGCTTTGAGAGGCTAGTCAAGGATCATATCACCTCCACCTTACCTGACACACTAGACCCACTTCAATTTGCATACCACCCCAATAGATCCACGGATTATGCAATCGCCATCACACTGCACACTGCCCTATTTCATCTGGACAAGAGGAATACCTATGTAAAGTTGCTGTTCATTGACTACAGTTCACCCTTCAACACCATAGTACCCTCCAAGCTCATCTTTAAGCTCAGGCCCCTGGGTCTGAACTCTGCCCTGTGCAACTGGGTCCTGGACTTCCTGACGAGCCGCCCTCAGGTGGTGAGGGTAGGCAACAAAACCTCCACTATACTAATCCTCAACACAGGGGCCCTATAAGGGTGCATGCTCAGCCCCCTCCACATCCACATCGACGGGCAGCAGTGGTAGAAGATGAAGCGCTTCAAGTTCCTCGGAGTACACATCACTGACACTTTTAAATGGTCCAGCCACACAGACAGTGTGGTGAATCAAATCAAATCAAATAAAAAATAATTGTCACATGCGCCAAATACAACAGGTACAGACACACGCTACCTTACAGTGAAATGCTCCCACATCTCCCACAGTCTCCCACATCTCCCACAGTCTCCCGTGTCTCCCACAGTCTCCCACATCTCCCACAGTCTCCCGTGTCTCCCACAGTCTCCCACATCTCCCACAGTCTCCCACATCTCCCACAGTCTCCCGTGTCTCCCACAGTCCCACAGTCTCCCACATCTCCCACAGTCTTCCACAGTCTCCCACATCTCCCACAGTCTCCCACATCTCCCACAGTCTCCCACATCTCCCACATTTTTGACATATTCACTAACACCGGTATGGCAGAAGCACACTTTTGAGAACAGTCATAATGAAACAATCCCCAAAAATGTTTGGGGTGGAGGTTTCCTTTAAGATACCTAAGTATGAGCTCTTGCATAGCATGACATGAATGTGCTGTAGATATCCTATGAATATATTTCATTAACCTTTAATAATGCGGTTGGGACCTGTTATAACACGTTTCTGACATGCTTATATATGTGTAATAAATGCGTCATGGATATGTAGTCAAAGTAAATTGTTACCCTACAAAGTCTCCACTGCTCTCTCTCTCTCTCTCACACACACACACACACACACACACACACACACACACACACACACACACACACACGCACACGCACACACACAAATACAGACACACTTTTTTTACTTGCAAAATCTGATTTATTACACAGGTCAAAATGTTACATTGGATATAAAATGTAAGGAAACAAAAACTGGAACAAAAAGTCATATATCATATGTTACAGACAGTCCTATCCAATAGTACAGTACATTGAAATGGTACCCTTTATCTTGTCATTCATTCTCTCTCCCTCTTTAGCTGGTCTCTCTCGTTTTAGTCAGGTTGTTGTAGCTGGTGTTGTAGCGGGTCTCTCTCTCTCTCTTTCTTTAGTCAGGTTGTTGTAGCTGGTCTCTCGTTTTAGTCAGGTTGTTGTAGCTGGTGTTGTAGCTGGTCTCTCTTTCTTTAGTCAGGTTGTTGTAGCTGGTCTCTCTCTCTTTAGTCAGGTTGTTTAGCTGGTCTCTCTCTCTTTAGTCAGGTTGTTGTAGCTGGTCTCTCTCTCTTTAGTCAGGGTGTTGTAGCTGGTCTCTCTCTCTTTAGTCAGGTTGTTGTAGCTGGTCTCTCTCTCTTTAGTCAGGTTGTTTAGCTGGTCTCTCTCTCTTTAGTCAGGTTGTTGTAGCTGGTCTCTCTCTCTTTAGTCAGGTTGTTGTAGCTGGTCTCTCTCTTTAGTCAGGTTGTTGTAGCTGGTCTCTCTTTAGTCAGGTTGTTGTAGCTGGTCTCTCTCTCTTTAGTCAGGTTGTTGTAGCTGGTCTCTCTTTAGTCAGGTTGTTGTAGCTGGTCTCTCTCTCTTTAGTCAGGTTGTTGTAGCTGGTCTCTCTCTTTAGTCAGGTTGTTGTAGCTGGTCTCTCTTTCTTTAGTCAGGTTGTTGTAGCTGCTATCTGCACAGTAATGCTGACCATTGACTAATGGAACAGCGAACAAGTGAATCAATGATTACGCCACTGATGATTTACAGTTCTTCAGTGAGAACATGCTAAACGTACAGTGGACACACAGACCTATGATCCCAGCCAATAGGGGAACACATAGCCTCAGACGCAATGCAGTATAAAACTATTTTGAAGATAAATATGCAATGCAGAGGATGAGAGGACTAAAAACTAGAGTACTAATGGTCAATAGCGAATTGTAAATAGGAGATGGGTTTCAGTTCAACATCTGTTCAGAATCTGTGGAATGTCAGTGATGTGTCCTACGTGGGCCACGTTTTCATTGGTCTGTACAATGAGTCTGGAGTGGGATACTTGTTATTTGGCCATTGGCCAAGTTGTCCTGCAAGGACTTCTGATTGGTCAACCCCAGGCTAGGGTGGTGGTGGGGGGGGTTATAAATGGCATCCTGTTCCTTTGTTCAGTGGAGAAAAAGTTGAGGACAGGGGGGGTGAACGTCTGAATATCCTCCCAGCATTACATCTTGATCTGTCTTTCTCAAATAAACCTATTTTCCTCCCCCTGATTTGCTTTGGAGTTTGTGTTATTGAAGAATAACATAAATTGCTAACAGCAGCAACTCTGGAAGGTCTCTTCCACAACTTAACATGAACTGAATCACAAGATATTGTCATACAGACTCATTTATTGTAGCTGGGGACTTTTATAAAGGAAATTTGAGGAAAACGTTACCAAAGTCTTATCAACACATGCTCGCGCTTCAAAACTCTCAACCATTGGGATGACTACAAAGGCCCTCCCCTGCCCTCCCTTCGGCAAATCAGATCACAACACCATTCTGCTCCTCCCTTCCTATGGACAGAAACTCAAACATGAAGTACCCGTGCTAATTTCTATTCAACTCTGGTCTGACCAGTCGGAATCCATGCTTCAAGATTGTGATGTGATGTGTCACTGAGGGTCTGAGCTTGTGGGAATTACTCATTGTGTGTAATTATTTGGGATGTTTGTGAAGAACGAGGAAGGCCCGCACACTGTTTATGCTCCCAATTCACCTCTTTATTGACAATGTTTCAATCCGAAACAGATCTTCGTCAGGTCAAACAGACTGAATGCTCACATCCCTGGGCAGGCGTGGTTATATGTGGTCTGTGGTTGTGAGACAGGTTGGGCGTACTGCCAAATTCTCTAAAACGATGTTGAAGACGGCTTATGGTAGAAAAAATTACATTCAGTCCTCTGGCAACAGCTCTGGTGGACATTCCTGCAGTCAGCATGCCAATGACACGCTCCCTCAAAACTTGAGACATCTGTCGCATTGTGTTGTGTGACAAAACTGCACATTTTAGTGTCCTTTTTGTCCCCAGCACAAGGTGCACCTGCGTAATGATCTTTCTGTTTAATCAGCTTCTTGATATTATCTTGGCAAAGGAGAAACGCTCACTAAGAGGGATGTAAACACATTTGTGCACAAAATCTGAGAGAAATAATATTTTTGTGCGTATGGAAAATGTATTTTATTGCAGCTCATGAAACATGGGACCAGCACTTTACATGTTGTGTTTATATTTTTGTTCAGTGTACATATAAAAACAAAGATTACATTGGAAACTGTTGGAATACCTGCCCAAATTACCATTACGCACAGGACGCGCGGTGTCCGTACATATAATTACAGTGACCTATTTCAAAAACAACTTGTGTACCTCTAGTAATTTGAAATCAATGAGATGGGCGCATGTAGTAGTTACAGAAAATCTCATATGTACAAAATGACCAAATGGAGACCTGGTTGGCAGGACAAATCAAGGTAACATATTAATGTAGGAAATGGTCTGATATTAAACTCGTGGTTCAGACCTTCAGCAGACAAACAAAATGATTTGGCATATTACCTTATTTAACAAAAGGCTTAAGTATTGTTATAAGTTTTGTCAGTACATATAACATGTTATATCAGTACATACTACATGTTATATCATTACATAATACATGTTATATCATTACATACTACATGTTATATCATTACATATTACATGTTATATCATTGCATACTACATGTTATATCATTACATACTACATGCTATATCATTACATACTACATGTTATATCATTACATACTACATGTTATATCATTACATGTTATATCATTACATACTACATGTTATATCAGTACATACTACATGTTATATCATTACATATTACATGTTATATCAGTACATACTACATGTTATATCAGTACATACTACATGTTATATCATTACATAATACATGCTATATCATTACATACTACATGTTATATCATTACATACTACATGTTATATCAGTACATACTACATGCTATATCATTACATTCTACATGTTATATCATTACATATTACATGTTATATCAGTACATACTACATGTTATATCATTACGTACTACATGTTATATCATTACATACTACATGTTATATCAGTACATACTACATGCTATATCATTACATACTACATGTTATATCATTACATATTACATGTTATATCAGTACATACTACGTGTTATATCATTACGTACTACATGCTATATCATTACATACTACATGTTATATTATTACATACAACATGCTATATCAGTATCTGGTCTCTCCCTTTAGTCAGGCTGCTATAACTGGCCTGTAGCTGGTCTCTCTCTTCAGTCAGGCTGCTATAACTGGCCTGTAGCTGGTCGCTCTCTTAAGTCATGCTGCTATAACTGGCCTGTAGCTGGTCGCTCTCTTAAGTCATGCTGCTATAACTGGCCTGTAGCTGGTCTCTCTCTTTAGTCAGGCTGCTATAACTGGCCTGTAGCTAGTCTCTCTCTTTAGTCAGGCTGCTTTAACTGGCCTGTAGCTGGTCGCTCTCTTAAGTCATGCTGCTATAACTGGCCTGTAGCTGGTCGCTCTCTTTAGTCAAGCTGCTATTACTGGCCTGTAGCTGGTCCTTCTTTAGTCAGGCTGCTATAACTGGTCTGAAGCTGGTCTCTCTCTTTAGTCAGGCTGCTATAACTGGCCTGTAGCTGGTCTCTCTCTTCAGTCAGGCTGCTATAACTGGCCTGTAGCTGGTCTCTCTCTTTAGTCAGGCTGCTATAACTGGTCTGAAGCTGGTCTCTCTCTTTAGTCAGGCTGCTGTAACTGGCCTGTAGCTGGTCTCTCTCTTCAGTCAGGCTGCTGTAACTGGCCTGTAGCTGGTCTCTCTCTTTAGTCAGGCTGCTAGAACTGGCCTGTAGCTGGTCTCTCTCTTCAGTCAGGCTGCTAGAACTGGTTAAAAATGGAATGTTTACAAAATGTGCAGCGTGACTACTGGGCCAAATGAGAAGCAGATTGCAGAGAAAGATGGTTTGCAGACGTTCGGGGAAAAACTCCTAGTCCTACTCATTAAAGCAACAATACGTGCTGGGAAAGGTCACTAAGCTGTTTATATGTAATAGCCATTGACTGTGTTTCTGTGTGTTCTTGTGGTTTTGAAGGCTTGGTTACTATACAGTGCATTCGGAAATTATTCAGACCCCTTGACTTTTTCCACAATTTGTTACGTTACAACCTTATGCTAAAATTGATTAAAATGTTTTGTTTTCTTATCAATCTACACACAACACCCCATAATGACAAAGCAAAAACAGTTTTTAGACATTTTTGCAAATAAAAAACAACTGATATCACATTTACATAATTGTTCAGACCCTTTACTCAGTACTTTGTTGAAGCACCTTTGGCAGCGATTACAGCCTCAAGTCTTCTTGGGTATGACGCTACAGGCTTGGCACACCTGTATTTGGGGAGTTTCTCCAATTCTTCTCTGCAGATTCTTTTTGGGGGCGTCGCTGCACAGAAAGCCACTCCTGCGCTGTCTTGGATGTGTGCTTAGTGTCGTTGTTTCTGATGGAAGGTGAACTTTCACCCCAGTCTGAGGTCCTGAACGCTCTGGAGCAGGTTTTCATCAAGGATCTCTCAGTACTTTGCTCCATTCATCTTTGCCTCGATGATGACTAGTCTCCCAGTCCCTGCCGCTGAAAAACATCCCCATAGCATGATGCTGCCAACAGCATGCTTCACTGTAGGCATGGTGCCAGGTTTCCATCAGACGTGATGCTTGACATTCAGGCCAAAGATTTCAATCTTCTGGAAGGTTCTCCCATCTCCACAGTGGAACTCTAGAGCTCTGTCAGAGCAACCATTGCGTTCTTGGTCATCTCCCTGACCAAGGCCCTTCTCCCCCGATTGCTCAGTTTGGCCAGCCGGCCAGCTCTAGGAAGAGTTTTGGTGGTTCCAAACTTCTTCCATTTAAGAATGATGGAGGCCACTGTGTTCTTGGGGACCTTCAATGCTGCAGAAATGTTTTGGTCCCCTCCCCCAGATCTCTGCCTCGACACAATCCTGTCTCCTAGCTCTATGGACAATTCCTTCGACCTCATGGCTGTTACATCTGCCCCTGCCATGCCCTCTACTTCTCATCATGTGTCTCCCCAACCTGCCGCCACTCCACCAGTGCTCTCTCCCTCTCTCTCTCTGTGTGGGTGTATCTGATTGTGTGAGTGGAGACAGGTGTGCTGGAGTCAGAGCAGATCCCCACCAGCTGCAACCTGCTCCAATATCAAGACCTCTACTAATACTCAGCCCTGCCACTTCCACACTGCCAGATTCTAGCCTCTGCTCAGTCAGTCTGCATTCCAAGCCGTTTGTTCCTGCATAGATCTTGTTATCCTGTGGTGCCTGTTTTCCCAAGCCTGGCGCTTCTTTTCTCCCCACTACAGTTCCGTCCGCTCTGACTCTGGTCCCTTTCTCCAGTCCCTCGTCTCGTCAGTCCTGCTTCCCAGCCCTGGACCCCTGCTCTACTGCTTCCCAGCCCTGGACCCCTGCTCTACTGCTTCCCAGCCCTGGACCCCTGCTCTACTGCTTCCCAGCCCTGGACCCCTGCTCTACTGCTTCCCAGCCCTGGACCCCTGCTCTACTGCTTCCCAGCCCTGGACCCCTGCTCTACTGCTTCCCAGCCCTGGACCCCTGCTCTACTGCTTCCCAGCCCTGGACCCCCTGCTCTACTGCTTCCTTGGATTCCGCTCTGGGCCTGCTTACACTGCCCCTATTCCCCTTGCCCCGGCCGCAGCCTCAGCTCCTGGTTCCCTGCTACCCGCCCGAGCTTCCACTGGCCTGCACCCCATCTACCCCCGCTTTTCAATAAATACCTTGGTTACCTTATCCCTGGTCTCCTCGTCTGAGACTCCACTTGCGTTCACCTGCTCCACTCCACGTAACAATGGCTTGGTTTTTGCTCTGACATGCACTGTCAACTGTGGGACCTTATATAGACAGGTGTGTGTGCCTTTCCAAATCATGTCCAAATCAATTGAATTTACCACAGGTGGACTCCAATCAAGTTGTAGAAACATCTCAAGGATGATCAATGGAAACAGGATGCACCTGAGCTCAATTTTGAGTCTCATAGCAAAGAGTCTGAATACTTATGTAAAATAAGGTATTTTAGTTTTTTATTTGTAATACATTTTCAAAAATTTCAGAAAAACCTGTTTTCACTTTGTCGTTATGGGGTGATATTGTGTGTAGATTGCTGAAGATTTTTATTTATTTAATCAATTTTAGAAAAAGTCTGTAACGTAACTAAATGTGGAAAAAGTCAAGGGGTCGGAATATTTTCCGAAGGCACTGTACCATGTATACTGTCCATTGGCTGTGTTTCTGTGTGTTCGTTTGGCTGTGACGACTTGGTTACTATATAATGTATACTGTCCTTTGACTCTGTGTTTTTGTTTGCTCTTGTGTTTGTGTTTTGGGGTAGAAGATCTGAGGGGCGTGACGATAGTAGAGCTGATTAAGAAGGAAGGCAGCACCTTGGGCCTCACCATCTCTGGAGGAACAGACAAGGATGGAAAGCCCCGCGTCTCGAACCTACGGCCAGGAGGACTGGCTGCCAGGTGAGATATTTTACAGTATTTTAACATAGACCATTATTATATGTTTGCTTATTTCTCTGTCTCATACCATCATGGAATTCTTTCATGTCATATTTTGTATCTAATCAACCCAAAACATCAAAAGCAATGGCCAGGTAAGATTCTCCACCAAAACACACAGGAGAGAGAGGGAGAGAGCAGCCCTGCCATTGTGCAAAGCTGTCATCAAGGCAAAGGGTGGATACTTTGAAGAATCTAAAATCGAAAATATATTTTGATTTGTTTAACACTTTTTTTGGTTACTACATGATTCCAAATGTGTTATCTCATAGTTTTGATGTCTTCACTATTATTATACAATGTAGAAAATATTCAAAATAAAGAAAAACCCTCGAATGAGTAGGTGTGTCCAAACTTTTGACTGCGACGGTATATAAAATTGGAAATTTCCTTCAGCTCTGCCAGACCACCATTCCCTGACTCGTTGTACTGAATGTGCATGCATGCATGCAGCCTTAGTACAGGACAACATGTTCCTTGACTTACGCCTAAACCTCCATCCCCCTCAGTTCCCATTCACAGCCACAGATGCAGTCCTGCTGTATCGGCTAATGAGGCCCTGATGTAGGAACAACCACCTGACGTTTCATTTCACTAGAGGCATATTTCCAAAGGATTGTTTAACGACTAGGATGATCATGCTGAAAATAGGCGCATAGTCTTGGTCTTTTGTCATTATGTGTAAATCTACTGACTGACCTGTCTGGCTTTTAGAAGAAGCCTCCCCCCTCATCCCCCCCAGAGGAGACTTACAGTTGAGCTGCTCTGCAAGTCAACTGTCTGTGCTTGAGCCTTAGCGTGACAATTTAAAGTGGACTTTATCCAAAGCTGTCGGACTCTGAATAAAGAAAGTGGGACATGTACAAATCTGAATTAATCTCATGACTGGCATATTTAATGAAGATACAAAATCAGCTAAATGAGCAATGTACCAAAAATAAAGCAGTATTCATTGTGTGAGTAGTGTCGCTGTTCAGGCGTATGGTGCTTCACAGTGACTGTGGGAAGACACTAATGGTTGAGAATCCTAGATTGGAACATGATAGCCTGTTGGCATTGTTGATCTGTCAGCATGTGTATCTGTCATCACTTTCTTTTCTAGGGGGTGTATGAGAAGTCCTTTAATCTAGTGGGTGTATGAGAAGTCCTTTAATCTAGTGGGTGTATGAGAAGTCATTTAATCTAGTGGGTGTATGAGAAGTCATTTAATCTAGTGGGTGTATGAGAAGTCATTTAATCTACTGGGTGTATGAGAAGTCCTTTAATCTAGTGGGTGTATGAGAAGTCATTTAATCTACTGGGTGTATGAGAAGTCCTTTAATCCACTGGGTGTATGAGAAGTCCTTTAATCTACTGGGTGTATGAGAAGTCCTTTAATCTACTGGGTGTATGAGAAGTCCTTTAATCTAGTGGGTGTATGAGAAGTCATTTAATCTAGTGGGTGTATGAGAAGTCCTTTAATCTACTGGGTGTATGAGAAGTCCTTTAATCCACAGGGTGTATGAGAAGTCATTTAATCTACTGGGTGTATGAGAAGTCCTTTAATCTAGTGGGTATATGAGAAGTCCTTTAATCTACAGGGTGTATGAGAAGACAGGAGCTTGCTTTCTGTTTTCATTTAGAACGTTAAGTATCTTAGCAACATCATATTGTAGGTAGATCTATATTTCCAACAAAATGTAATTTATTGTTACAGTCGTACTGTGGTAGAGGGGTAGGGTTTTTGTTACATGGGATATTTGATTGACGTTCTCTCGACTTGTTGACAAACTCTCTTCTTTTCTCAAACTCTCTACCCTACATGTATCACTCTACCTCACAATCCCTGCTATAAGAAACACAGCATCAAAAATGAATACCTCAAACCACAAGTCATCTATCTGGCACTCACAACCAACAAAGAACGTATCGATTAACTCTGTCTGGTCCTATCTGTGTGGAGCTCTGAACCAGAATGTTATTGTTGTAGAATAGATAGTAATATAATTTTTGTCCTGAAATGTGTTTTCTCTCAAACTAGTTGCCAAACTATAGAGTTTAATTGTTATTGATTAGGAAAGTATTGATTTGAAATTCTGTTTAAGAGAGTAGATTTTAACCAATGTCATGCTGTTCATCTGTCGTGGATCCTGAAGCCTGTAGGTTTAATGAAAGGTGGGATATATATTAGTATCAGCTAGATAATGTTGTATCGCTGGTCCTGTCTAATGAGTGATCAGCTAGATAATGTATCTCTGGTCCTGTCTAATGAGTGATCAGCTAGATAATGTATCTCTGGTCCTGTCTAATGAGTGATCAGCTAGATAATGTATCTCTGGTCCTGTCTAATGAGTGATCAGCTAGATAATGTTGTATCGCTGGTCCTGTCTAAGGAATGATCAGCTAGATAATGTTGTATCGCCGGTCCTGTCTAAGGAATGATCAGCTAGATAATGTTGTATCGCCGGTCCTGTCTAATGAGTGATCAGCTAGATAATGTTGTATCGCTGGTCCTGTCTAAGGAATGATCAGCTAGATAATGTTGTATCGCTGGTCCTGTCTAATGAGTGATCAGCTAGATAATGTTGTATCGCTGGTCCTGTCTAAGGAATGATCAGCTAGATAATGTTGTATCGCTGGTCCTGTCTAATGAGTGATCAGCTAGATAATGTTGTATCTCTGGTCCTGTCTAATGAGTGATCAGCTAGATAATGTTGTATCTCTGGTCCTGTCTAATGAGTGATCAGCTAGATAATGTATCTCTGGTCCTGTCTAATGAGTGATCAGCTAGATAATGTTGTATCGCTGGTCCTGTCTAAGGAATGATCAGCTAGATAATGTTGTATCGCTGGTCCTGTCTAATGAGTGATCAGCTAGATAATGTTGTATCTACAGTATGGTCCTGTCTAATGAGTGATCCGCTAAACGTTGGTGACTACATCAAGTCAGTCAATGCCATCAACCTGACCAAGCTGATCTAAAATGATGTAATGATATGATAATCATATTAGATCATTTATGTTTTACGTATGCCTATATGTTCCTGTCCTAGGAGTGATCAGTTGAACGTGGGCGACTACATCAAGTCAGTCAATGGTATCAACCTGACTAAGCTGAGACATGAAGAGATCATCAGTCTGTTGAAGAACGTGGGAGAACGAGTGGTGCTGGAAGTGGAGTACGAACTGCCCCCATCAGGTAGGAGGCTGACTATTGTTCTTGGGTTATAGTCTGAATTCAAGGCACAATCTGTAGATCCGGGAAGAAGAAAAAAATATGTTGAAATACAACCCGTCCTATCAAAGGCCAAGCTTTTACCTATACTGCTAATACTAGTAATCTCCTGATATCTAAACTCAGGTCAATAGGAGTGGCCAGGGGGCAGGGACCAGGGGTCAATCTGGAACTTGGCTGTAATATGAGTTGTCTCAACCACATGACCTGCTCAGGGAAAAACTACAGGTCCCAGTTATCAGCTACTGCCTAGAGTTTTACCTTCTCATGTCACGTGGTCTGTCAGTCTGCCATTAGGGTTGCCAGGAAGAGGTCTGTGTGTTCCCTGACCTTCCGTTCTAGTAAAACAGCCACTTGAATTTTACAAGCCTATCCGATTCTGCCTGACCTTTCCGATTTGTAATAATGAATCTGTCTATTTATCTTTGCTGTCCGCTGGTTCCTGGAAGTGAGCCCAGTAAAATCTGTGATTTAATGGTGGTGACATCATTCATAAGCCTCTCTGTCTCTTGTCTCTCTCTCTCTCTCTCTCTCTCTCTCTCTCTCTCTCTCTCTCTCTCTCTCTCTCTCTCTCTCTCCCAGCCCCAGACAGTACCTCAGGTGTGATTTCCAAGACAATGGAGATATGTTTGCACAAAGAAGGGACCAGCTTCGGCTTCGTCATGAGAGGTACTACACTGTGCATTCATTACACAGCCTCCGTCTCAAATGGCACCCTATTCCCTATATAGGGCTCTGGTCAAAAGTAGTGCACTATGTAGGGAATAGGGAGCCATTTGGGATGCAGGATATATCCATTCATTTCACAACACGTGTCAAACTCACTCCACGGAGGGCCGAGTGTCTGCAGGTTTTCGCTCCACCCTTGTACTTGATTGATGAATTAAGGTCACTAATTAGTAAGGAACTCCCGTCACCTGGTTGTCTAGGTCTTAATTGAATGGAAATACCAAAAACCCTCAGACACTCGGCACTCTGTGGAATGAGTTTGACACCCCTGCATTACACAGACAAACCTGGCACCCGCCCGTTTCCACTACAGTCTAGGTTGATTGCGTTCCAGTCACAGCTGACCCATAAAAGACCAAGTAATTTAGGCTGTAGGGAAATCCATCCAACATTCACAGCACAGTTAGCATGGAAGGCTTGTTTTAACTGTGGATGTCAGAAAAGATTAGGGAAACGGAGTAAAAATATTATCCAACGCAAATATTCTTGAGATTCTTCAATGCATACTTATATTAGACAATAGTTTTGATGCAAATTAATATACTGTATATAATATAATATATGCCGTTTAGCAGACGCTTTCTCAAACTTACAGTCGTATGGGTGGCCCCCAGTGGGAATCGACCCCACGATCCTTGACGTTGCAAGCATCACGCTCTACCAACTGAGCCACAAGGGACCAAATTGATGTTGGTCAGGCAGATGCCCTATTAAAAGTGATGCGAGACTGTATTACCAAACCACTTCCTCAAGCGGGTCTGTTTTAATGTGATGTTTCAGGGGGCTCACACGAAGACTGGAACAAATCTCGCCCCCTAGTGGTAACATACGTCAGACCAGGAGGTCCTGCAGACAGGTAATGTGGAACATGGTGTGACACCTTATTCCCCATATACTGTAGAATGGAATAGAGTAGGACATAAATGAAAATGAATAGAGTAGAATATTACTTTATTTTGCCTAGCTTTAGTGAGATGGAAATTATGTCGTCTGCTTTGCTCCCACAAGATACAACACACAGCACAGAGGAGCACAGAGGAGCACAGGGTCAGCTAGAGGAGCACAGAGGAGCACAGAGGAGCACAGGGTCAGCTAGAGGAGCACAGAGGAGCACAGAGGAGCACAGGGTCAGCTAGAGGAGCACAGGGTCAGCTAGAGGAGCACAGAGGAGCACAGGGTCAGCTAGAGGAGCACAGAGGAGCACAGGGTCAGCTAGAGGAGCACAGAGGAGCACAGGGTCAGCTAGAGAGGCACAGAGGAGCACAGGGTCAGCTAGAGGAGCACAGGGTCAGCTAGAGAGGCACAGAGGAGCACAGGGTCAGCTAGAGGAGCACAGGGTCAGCTAGAGGAGCACAGAGGAGCACAGGGTCAGCTAGAGGAGCACAGGGTCAGCTAGAGGAGCACAGAGGAGCACAGGGTCAGCTAGAGGAGCACAGGGTCAGCTAGAGGAGCACAAGGTCAGCTAGAGGAGCACAGGGTCAGCTAGAGAGGCACAGGGTCAGCTAGAGAGGCACAGGGTCAGCTAGAGGAGCACAGGGTCAGCTAGAGGAGCACAGGGTCAGCTAGAGAGGCACAGGGTCAGCTAGAGAGGCACAGGGTCAGCTAGAGGAGCACAGGGTCAGCTAGAGGAGCACAGGGTCAGCTAGAGAGGCACAGGGTCAGCTAGAGAGCCACAGGGTCAGCTAGAGAGGCACAGGGTCAGCTAGAGAGGCACAGGGTCAGCTAGAGAGGTACAGGGTCAGCTAGAGAGGCACAGGGTCAGCTAGAGAGGAGCACAGGATCAGCTAGAGGAGCACAGGGTCAGCTAGAGGAGCACAGGGTCAGCTAGAGAGGCACAGAGGAGCACAGGGTCAGCTAGAGAAGCACAGAGGAGCACAGGGTCAGCTAGAGGAGCACAGAGGAGCACAGGGTCAGCTAGAGGAGCACAGGGTCAGCTAGAGGAGCACAGGGTCAGCTAGAGGAGCACAGGGTCAGCTGGAGCACAGAGGAGCACAGGGTCAGCTAGAGGAGCACAGGGTCAGCTGGAGCACAGAGGAGCACAGGGCCCCTGGAGCTACAGTACACCTACTCATTCTTTATTTTTACTATTTTCTACATTGTACATTAAAACTATGAAGTAAGACATATGGAATCATGTAGTAACCAAAAAAGGGTTTATCAAATCAAAATATATTTTTGATTTTAGATTCTTCAAAGTAGCCACCCTTTGCCTTGATGAAAGCTTTGCACACTCTTGGCATTTTCTTAACCAGCTTCACCGGGAATGCTTTTCCAACAGTCTTGAAGGAGTTCCCACATATGCTGAGCACTTGTTGGCTGCTTTTCCTTCATTCTGCATTCCAACTCATCCCAAACCATCTCAATTGGGTTGAGGTCGGGTGATTGTGGAGGCCAGGTCATCTGATGCAGCACTCCATCACTCTCTTTCTTGGTCAAATAGCCCTTACATAGCCTGGATGTGTGTTGTGTCATTGTCCTGTTGAAAAACAAATGATAGTCCCACTAAGCGCAAACCAGATGGGCGGCGTATTGCTGCAGAATGCTGTAGTAGCCATGCTGGTTAAGTGTGCCTTGAATTCAAAATAAATCACCAACAGTGTCACCAGCAAAGCACCCCCACACCATCACACCTCCTCCTCCATGCTTCATGGTGGGAACCACACGTGCAGAGATCATCCGTTCACCTACTCTGCGTCTCACAAAGACAAAGCGGTTGTAACCAAAAATCTTGAATTTGGACTCATCAGACCAAAGGACATATTTCCACGGTCTAATGTCCATTGCTCATGTTTCTTGGCCAAAGCAAGTCTCTTCTTATTATTGGTGTCTTTTAGTAGGGGTTTCTTTGCAGCAATTCAACCACAAAGGCCTGATTCACGCAGTATCCTCAGAACAGTTTATGTTGAGATGTGTCTGTTACTTGAATTCTGTGAAGCATTTATTTGGCCTGCATTCTGAGGCGGGTAACTCTAATGAACGTATCCTCTGCAGCAGAGGTAACTCTGGGTCTTCCTTTCCTGTGGCGGTCCTCATGAGAGCCAGTTTCATCATCGATGGTTTTTGCAACTGCACTTGAAGAAACTACGAAGTTCTTGAAGTTTTCCGGATTGACTGACCTTCATGTCTTAAAGTAAAGATGGACTGTCGTTTCTCTTTGCTTATTTGAGCTGACCTTTTACCAAATAGGGCTATCTTCTAACACAACTGATTGGCTCAAACGCATTAAGAAGGAAAGAAATTCCACAAATTAAATTTTAACAAGACACACACTGAAATACTTTCCAAGTGACTACCTCATGAAGCTGGTTGAGAGAATGCCAAGCGTGTGCAAAGCTGTCATCAAGGCAAAGGGTGTCTACTTTGAAGAATCTTAAATATAAATATATTTTGATTTGTTTAACACTTTTTTGGTTACTTCATGATTCCATATGTGTTATTTCATAGTTTTGATGTCTTCACTATTATTCTACAATGTAGAAAATAGTACAAATAAAGAAAAACCATTGAATGAGTAAGTGTTCTAAAACCTTTGACTGGTACTATATGTTATAGTGCACTGCTATATAGGGTGTGAATGTAGTGCACTACTGGTGTCATTTTTCTGTGTGGGTTTGACTGAGAGGGATGTTGAAAATTAATATGTCTCCTTAATATGTCGGCTGGTGCTAGTTACATATGCATATGTTTTCACTCTTCCCACCCACATGTAAATAAGAGGGATGAGAAATTTCAGCTGACGCTGAAGTGAGAGAGGGAGAGAGAGATAAGAGTGAGAGAGAGGGATAAGAGTGAGAGGAAGGGTAGAGGTAGAAGGAGAGAGAGAGGAGAGGAGGCGGCAAAAGGAGAGAGAGAGGAGGGGTAGAAGTAGAGAGAGGAAGGGAGACGAGACTAGAGGAGAGGGGAGGAATGGAAGGGAGAGGAGATGAGAGGAAAGGGAGGAGAGGCAGAATGAGAGAGGAGACGTAGAAGGAGAGGAGAGGTAGAAGGAGATGATGAAACTGGATTTATTCAGTGTACCACTTTGGCACAAAGAATGGAAATGCTGCTTGGGTTTTCTCTGTCATTTGTATGATAGACCAAGAATTTAGTTACAGAACATTGTTGGAGATGCGGTCCCTTAAATACAATGTGACAGGATGCAGAAAGTGGAAGAGAATATGCCATGCTTCTCCCTCCCTCCTTCCCTTCTCCCTCCCTTTCCCTCTTTTCTCTCCATCTCTCCTTCCCTCTGTTCTTCGCTCACTCTCTCTCTCGCTCTCTCTTCCCCTCCCCAGCTCTCTCTCTCCCTCTCTCTCTCTTCCCCCTCCCCAGCTCTCTCTCTCTCTCTCTTCCCCTCCCCATCTCTCTCTCTCTCTCTCTCTCTCTCTCTCTCTCTCTCTCTCTCTCTCTCGCTCACCTACGAGACTGTTATGTAGGCTGTGACTGTCTGAGACATCTTCCATCTCTGTCTTTGGTTCAGTCTATCAGCTATGATGAAGGTAAGACCCAGTTGAAGACGACGTCGAATTTACAATGGTTTAATAACCCAACAGGGGCAGGCAATAGACAGGTCAAGACAGGCAGGTGTCAGTAAACCAGAGGTGGGGCAACGGTACCGGGCGGCAGGCAGGCTCAGGGTAAGGCAGAGGTCAATAATCCAGAGGTGGGGCAAAGGTACAGGACAGGCAAAGGTCAAAACCAGCAGGGCGAGAAAAAGAGAGACTAGGGAAAAGCAGGAGCTGAGACAAAACCGCTGGTTGACTTGACAAACAAGACGAACTGGCGACAGACAAACAGAGAACACAGGTATAAATACACAGGGGATAATGGGGAAGATGGGTGACACCTGGAGGAGGGGTGGAGACAATCACAAAGACAGGTGAAAAAGATCAGGGTGTGACACAGTCAGCGTTCCTCTGTGTCTCCTCTGTTGTCTCCAATGACCGTGGTCAAATGTCACAAATCGCCTGCCAGTTGTATAAAAGTCACATTTTAGATAGCTTGGGCTTGGATAGAAGCCATCTTCATTTACTCCTTTTTCCTTTCGCAAGACGGAAGTCTTTATTGGAAAAAAAAAAGGTTCTACCCTGGGCATCTACCACCATATGTCTTGTATAACATCTCTGGTCAGGTCACATGGTCAGCAACAAAAATCTGGATTTACTAGCTCATCTATCCATGTTTATTGAACCAAATAACAGTGACCCTTCTTCTCTGCCCACCTCTACCCTTTCTCTTTCTCTACCTTTCTGTGTCTCCCCTCTCCCTGTGTGTCTCTCTCTCTTCTACTTCCTCTCTCTCTCTCTCTCTCTCTCTCTCTCCTCTGCCTCCCTCTCAATCTCTACCTGTAGAGAGGGGAGTCTGAAGCCGGGGGATCGTCTGATGAGTGTAGACGGGGGTGCCCCTCCACAGTGCCAACCACAGGGATGCTCTCGCCGTGCTCAACCAGTGCGGCCAGGAGGCCCTCTTCCAGATCGAGTATGACGTCTCTATCATGGGTAAGAGAAACCGTAGAAATATAACGTATTCTATTCTAGTCATTCTATCTCTATCAGAGTTCACTCTCCTGGAGAAATAAATAAGTAATATTTCAATATTGTCAGCTTATTTTGTGTCGTCCAGGCTGAATAATGACTTTCTTGTATTTGTTATATTTCTTTCACTTCACTGATATGTGAAACTGAGTAATAATCTGGGACAGAATGAGATTTTTGCCTTGCAGGCAATATGACTGGGTTATTTTTCCACTCTGTGTGGTCAACGGATCAGAGGCATATCAACGTGAAACTGAGTAATAATCTGTAGGGATTCCAAACAATCGTTTTATTTATTTTTTATTTTTTTTCAGCTCTTAAAGGGAAACAACTAGGGACTTAATAAAGCCCAGTCACTTCATTGCCTTTCTTCACCTGGAACCAGCCAGTGGGAGAATACCAGACAGTACCAGCCTGCCTGGGCTGCAGGTCTTTGATTTTTGACTGTCTGTTCATTTATATTGACTCAACAGACCCCCCTACAAGTTTCACTTGAACTAACAGTGGAAAAATACCATTACCAGTATCTGGGGTCTGTGTCCCTCATCAAGAGGAGGTATCTGGGGTCTGTTTCCCTCATCCAGAGGAGGTATCTGGGGTAATATTTCCATCCTGGAGAAACATTGCGTTGGTTCTTCTCAGACAGGAAGTTAAGTGGTGCTCCTGCTGCTCTCCGCAAGACAGACTGTCTCTGGCCTCGTTTCCTTTTAATTCTGAATCTCAAACATCAGGTTTTCTGTCTGGCTGAGTGGCAGGTTTGGCGAACCTTCAGCTCCTCCCTGTATTGAAGGTGAAGCGGTTACCCAGTGTTGCCGGACTCTTTTCTAGCCCAATAAGAGTAGCTTGGCCCCCCAGCCCGCCCTAGCCAGCCTAGCCCAGTGGAGCAAGAAGAACTACAGCCCCCAGTCTCCCTCTACACAGTGTTCTCTGGCTTGGTATATGTAAAAATCTGTTGTTTTGACCCTGAGCAAGGCAGTTAACCCACTGTTCCCCGGATACTTGGATGTCGATTAAGGAAGCCCCCCGCACTTCTCTGATTCAGAGTTACTACAGCCCCCAGTCTCCCTCTACACAGGGTTCTCTGGCATGGTATAATGATGTACTTTGGCTGGGTCCAAGGCACATATTTGGTTCAGTCTATCAGGTATGAGGCGGCAGGGTAGCCTAGTGGTTAGAGCGTTGGACTAGTACCGGAAAGGTTACAAGTTCAATTCTCAATTCCCCGAGCTGACAAGGTACAAATCTGTCGTTCTGCCCCTGAACAGGCAGTTAACCCACTGTTCCTAGGCCGTCATTGAAAATAAGAATTTGTTCTTAACTGACTTGCCTAGTAAAATAAAGGAAATAAAATAAATGAAGGTAAGACCCAGATGCAGACGATGTCGAATTAACAATGCCACGGCAGACTAGCTCTGTTAAAAAAATTTGCTATACACTTAGCTAGCTGCAGATTTACATTTGAGTCATTTAGCAGACGCTCTGCTAAAGAGCCTTGCTCAAGGGCACATCGACATATTGTTCACCTAGTCGGCTCAGGGATTCAAACCAGTAACCTTTCGGTTACTGGCCCAACACTAGGTTACCTGCCGCCCCAGATATCTAGGGCTTAGGAAGGAGACAAGGGAAACAGCAGCTGTTGTCTCTTTCTCCTCCAAACCTCATCCAATGTTACAGATTACAACAATCAACTAACACAGTATAGTGTAACAAAAGCGTTATTCAATGCCGGGTTTCCATCCTTCCCCACTAATCAGAGATTCCGACCTGGGACACCAGATGAGTGGACTGAACTCTCTGGTCATTGAAAGACAGTAATTGACCAATTATGGTAAATCAGGTAAAAAATAAAATCACTTCAGTCCTTAAGGGCTGGAACTGAACTGCCCTGGACTATAATGACAGCTAATTGTTCCATGTTCCTGCTGTTAACCTCGCAGTCATCATAGAGTTGCAGTGATTACAAAGTTTAAAACCTGTGTCTAACTATCCATAGGAGATGCTAGAGCATTGCATGAGTATTGTGACAATTATTCTGCCAAAACTGTAGCACAACCTAACTTTTTTTATAGCCTGCAAACGTATTCTGTCAAGCTTCATCTCTGCCTTTCAGATACTGTGACGAATGTGTCTGGTCCCCTATTGGTGGAGATCGCCAAGTCACCGGGGGCAGCTCTGGGTATCACCTTGACAACCGCCACCCACAGGAACAAACAGGTCATCGTCATCGACAAGATCAAAGCAGCTAGTGTGGTGGACAGGTGAGCTGACAGACCCATAACTAGAGTGGTGGACAGGTGAGCTGACAGACCCATAACTAGAGTGGTGGACAGGTGAGCTGACAGACCCATAACTAGAGTGGTGGACAGGTGAGTTGACAGACCCATAACTAGAGTGGTGGACTGGTGAGCTGACAGACCCATAACTAGAGTGGTGGACAGGTGAGCTGACAGACCCATAACTAGAGTGGTGGACTGGTGAGCTGACAGACCCATAACTAGAGTGGTGGACAGGTGAGCTGACAGACCCATAACTAGAGTGGTGGACAGGTGAGCTGACAGACCCATAACTAGAGTGGTGGACAGGTGAGCTGACAGACCCATAACTAGAGTGGTGGACAGGTGAGCTGACAGACCCATAACTAGAGTGGTGGACAGGTGAGCTGACACACAGACAGTCTACCTATCATGTCATTCAACAGGTAGACAGTCTACCTATCACATCATTTAAAAGATAGACAGTCTACCTATCACGTCATTCAACTGATAGACAGTCTACCTATCACGTCATTCAACAGGTAGACAGTCTACCTATCACGTCATTCAACAGGTAGACAGTCTACCTATCACGTCATTCAACAGGTAGACAGTCTACCTATCACATCATTCAACAGATAGACAGTCTACCTATCATGTCAGTCCTCAGATAGACAGTCTACCTATCACGTCATTCAACTTATAGACAGTCTACCTATCACATCATTTAACAGATAGACAGTCTACCTATCACATCATTTAACAGATAGACAGTCTACCTATCACGTCATTCAACTTATAGACAGTCTACCTATCACGTCATTTAACAGGTAGACAGTCTACCTATCACGTCATTCAACAGGTAGACAGTCTACCTATCACATCATTCCTCAGGTAGACAGTCTACCTATCACATCATTCCTCAGGTAGACAGTCTACCTATCACATCATTCAACAGATAGACAGTCTACCTATCACGTCATTCAACTGATAGACAGTCTACCTATCACGTCATTCAACAGGTAGACAGTCTACCTATCACATCATTCAACAGATAGACAGTCTACCTATCACGTCATTCAACAGGTAGACAGTCTACCTATCACGTCATTCAACAGGTAGACAGTCTACCTATCACGTCATTCAACAGGTAGACAGTCTACCTATCACGTCATTCAACAGGTAGACAGTCTACCTATCACATCATTCAACAGATAGACAGTCTACCTATCATGTCAGTCCTCAGATAGACAGTCTACCTATCACGTCATTCAACTTATAGACAGTCTACCTATCACATCATTTAACAGATAGACAGTCTACCTATCACGTCATTCAACAGGTAGACAGTCTACCTATCACATCATTTAACAGATAGACAGTCTACCTATCACGTCATTCAACAGGTAGACAGTCTACCTATCACATTATTTAACAGATAGACAGTCTACCTATCACGTCATTCAACAGGTAGACAGTCTACCTATAACGTCATTTAACAGGTAGACAGTCTACCTATCACGTCATTCAACAGGTAGACAGTCTACCTATCACATCATTCAACAGATAGACAGTCTACCTATCACGTCATTCAACAGGTAGACAGTCTACCTATCACGTCATTCAACAGGTAGACAGTCTACCTATCACGTCATTCAACAGGTAGACAGTCTACCTATCACGTCATTCAACAGGTAGACAGTCTACCTATCACATCATTCAACAGATAGACAGTCTACCTATCATGTCAGTCCTCAGATAGACAGTCTACCTATCACGTCATTCAACTTATAGACAGTCTACCTATCACATCATTTAACAGATAGACAGTCTACCTATCACGTCATTCAACAGGTAGACAGTCTACCTATCACATTATTTAACAGATAGACAGTCTACCTATCACGTCATTCAACAGGTAGACAGTCTACCTATAACGTCATTTAACAGGTAGACAGTCTACCTATCACGTCATTCAACAGGTAGACAGTCTACCTATCACATCATTCCTCAGGTAGACAGTCTACCTATCAAATCATTCCTCAGGTAGACTGTCTACCTATCACGTCATTCAACAGGTAGACAGTCTACCTATCACGTCATTCAACAGGTAGACAGTCTACCTATCACGTCATTCAACAGGTAGACAGTCTACCTATCACGTCATTCAACAGGTAGACAGTCTACCTATCACATCATTTAACAGATAGACAGTCTACCTATCACGTCATTCAACTTATAGACAGTCTACCTATCACGTCATTTAACAGGTAGACAGTCTACCTATCATGTCATTCAACAGGTAGACAGTCTACCTATCACATCATTCCTCAGGTAGACAGTCTACCTATCACATCATTCCTCAGGTAGACAGTCTACCTATCACATCATTCAACAGATAGACAGTCTACCTATCACGTCATTCAACTGATAGACAGTCTACCTATCACGTCATTCAACAGGTAGACAGTCTACCTATCACATCATTCCTCAGGTAGACAGTCTACCTATCATATCATTCCTCAGGTAGACAGTCTACCTATCACATCATTCAACAGATAGACAGTCTACCTTTCACGTCATTCAACAGGTAGACGGTCTACCTATCACGTCATTCAACAGGTAGACAGTCTACCTATCACATCATTCCTCAGGTAGACAGTCTACCTATCACATCATTCCTCAGGTAGACAGTCTACCTATCACATCATTCAACAGATAGACAGTCTACCTTTCACGTCATTCAACAGGTAGACAGTCTACCTATCACGTCATTCAACAGGTAGACAGTCTACCTATCACGTCATTCAACAGGTAGACAGTCTACCTATCACGTCATTCAACAGGTACTGTATACAGTTCAGCAAAGCAGTGCGCAGCAGTGATTTAACCAATGTTGCTGCTATACCAGATGAATCTGGGGTACTCAGGAGAGTACATTAGAATACAAATACTTGTCTCTCTCTCTCTCTGTCTCTCTCTCTCTGTCTCTCTCTCTCTCTCTCTCTCTCTCTCTCTCTCTCTCTCTCTCTCTGTCTCTCTCTCTCTCTCTCTCTCCAGGTGTGGAGCTCTCCATATAGGGGACCACATCCTGTCCATCGATGGGACCAGTACAGAGCACTGTTCAGTCCTAGAGGCCACACAGCTACTAGCCAGCACCTCAGACCAGGCCAAGCTAGAGATCCTCTCTGCCCACCACAGCAGACTGCCTAACAAACCACAGGACACTGGTGAGAATGGAGTGATAACAGACACACACACACCAACACACACACACACACACACTCAGCAGGGACATGCCTGTGATGTCGCTTGCCGTTAGTTGTTTTAATTAGCTGTACTGAGCTTAATGTTTCCCCATGAGTATAACACTGAGACCTGCTTGCACACACACACAAACACACACACACACTCAGCAGGGACAGGCCTGTGATTTCATTTGCCGCCAGTTGTTTTAATTAGCTGTACTGAGCTTAATGTTTCCCCATGACTATAACACTGAGAACCAGATTTATTCAGAGATGCACACATGCCACAAATCCAAAAATATCAGTCAGAGTAGAGCCCTGCATAGTGTGATACAAACACAAAGCTTCTTCACACAACATGACATGTCATGTATCCAATCCTGCAGTGGATTCTAAATATCTAGAGAGCCACAGCACAGCAGACTAGAGCACATCAGACTAGAACAGGACAGACTAGAACACATCAGACTAGAGCAGGACAGACTAGAGCAGGACAGACTAGAACAGGACAGACTAGAGCAGGACAGACTAGAACAGGACAGACTAGAGCACATCAGACTAGAGCAGGACAGACTAGAGCAGGACAGACTAGAACACATCAGACTAGAGCAGGACAGACTAGAGCAGGGCAGACTAGAGCAGGGCAGACTAGAGCACGGCAGACTAGAGCAGACTAGAGCAGGGCAGTCTAGAGCAGACTAGAGCAGGGCAGACTAGAGCAGGGCAGACTAGAGCAGGGCAGACTAGAGAAAGGCAGACTAGAGCAGGACAAACTAGAGCAGACTAGAGCAGGACGGACTAGTGCAGGAAAGACTAGAGCAAGACAGACTAGAGAAAGGCAGACTAGAGCACAGCAGACTAGAGCAGAGCAGACTAGCGCAGGGCAGAATAGAGCAGGGCAGACTAGAGCAGGACAGACTAGAGCAGGGCAGGATAGAGCAGAGCAGACTAGAGCAGGGCAGACTAGAGAAGGACAGACTAGAGCAGGGCAGAATAGAGCAGGGCAGAATAGAGCAGGACAGACTAGAGCAGGACAGACTAGAACACAGCAGACCATAGCATGGCATAGTAAAGCAGACTAGAGCAGGGTAGACTAGAGCAGGACAGAGCAGGACACACTAGAGAAGACTACAGCAGGGCAGACTAGAGCAGACTACAGCAGGGCAGACTAGAGAAAGGCAGACTAAAGAAAGGCACACTAGAGCAGGACAGACTAGAGCAGGGAAGACTAGAGCAGGGCAGACTAGAGCAGGGAAGACTAGAGCAGGGCAGACTAGAGCAGGGCAGACTAGAGCAGGACAGACTAGAACAGGGCATACCAAAGCAGACTAGAGCAGACTAGAGCAGACTAGAGCAGGGCAGAGTGGAGCAGGGCAGACTAGAGCCGGACTGACTAGAGAAAGGAAGACTAGAGAAAGGCAGACTAGAGAAAGGCAGACTAAAGAAAGGCAGACTAGAGCAGGACAGACTAGAGCAGGGGAGATTTGAGCAGGGCAGACTAGAGCAGGGGAGATTTTAGCAGGGCAGACTAGAGCAGGGGAGATTTTAGCAGGGCAGACTAGAGAAGGGTATATTAGAGCAGGACACACTAGAGCAGGGCAGACTAGTGCAGACTAGAGCAGGGGAGATTTGAGCAGGGCAGATTAGAGCAGGACACATTAGAGCAGGGCAGACTAGAGCAGGGCAGACTAGAGCAGGGCAGACTAGAGCATATTAGAGCAGGGAAGACTCGAGCAGGGAAGACTCGAGCAGGGAAGACTCGAGCAGGGAAGACTAGAGAAGGGTATATTAGAGCAGGACACACTACAGCAAGGCCGACTAGAGCAGATTAGAGCAGGGCAGACTAGAGCAGGGCAGAAAAGAGCATGGCAGACTAGAGCATACTAGAGCAGGGCAGAGCATAGCGTAGCAGGGCAGATCAGAGTAGAGCAGAGCAGAGCAGAACACAGCATACTAGAGCAAGGCAGATTAGATTAGGGCAGAGCAAAACATAGCAGGGCAGATCAGAGTAGAGCAGAGCAGAACACCGCAGACTAGAGAAGGGCAGAGTAGAACAGAACAACGCTCCCAGCCCTCAATGTGTGGAAGAATAGGAGGTCTCTGATACACCCAGACAGGCAGTATCTTACAGGATCTGATTCATACCTTCTATTTGGGTCATCTTATGCAAAAGGCTGCACTAGACATGCAGACATGCACAATCATCTGATGTTAGGGCAGTGGAAGCTGGAGTTTCTATTTATTGTCACTGGCAATGCACCGAGGGTTTATGACTCGCTCAATTCAGTCGTCTGGTTAAACCATAGAGATACAGTATATAGTAAACTCTAGACACTGTACTTCAGTGTTATTTCAGTCCCATTCTATTCAATTCCATTCTATTCAGTTCCCTTCTATTCAGTTCCATTGTATTATATTCAGTTCCAATCTATTAATTTCCCTTCTATTCAGTTCCATTCTATTCAGTTCCATTCTATTCAGTTCCATTCTATTCAGTTCCATTCTATTCAGTCCCATTCTATGTCCCTTAAACATTATTTAAGGATAAAGTACGAACATGTCAGGTCACGTTGCTATTCTTTACTATACACGGTACGTACTGTTGCAGTTCTTCCAGAATTTAACAGCTTCAAAAAGTGTTTTCCTACTATATCATAGTTATTGGCAGGGGACTGATGCGTACACTATGTTATGTTACTGTGAGGATTATATCAAATCTTTGCATGGGTTGGTACACACTACATGCTACACGCTAAATGCTACATGTTCCAGGGAGAACACAAGGCCTGTACTACAGTTTTTTGGTTCCCTTGCAGCCTTTGTATTTTTGGGGATTTTATTATTATTTGAATACTTTTACCCCTTTTTCGTAATATCCAATTGGTAGTCACAGTCTTGTCTCATCGTTGCAACTCCCATACGGACTCGGGAGAGGCGAAAGTCGAGAGCCATGTCTCCTCCGAATTACGGCCCAACGAAGCTGCACTGCTTCTTGGCACAATGACAAGAACATCCCTGCTGGTGAAACCCTCCCCTTGTGCAGATGGCGCTGAAGGAGATGGCAGCTCTTAGAAAACTTTGCAGTATTTTGTTTTTTTTATGTACTATTTTTTACATTATTAGCTCAGGAAATGTTTTGTCACTACGTAAAGTTGAAGTCAGAAGTTTACATACACTTAGGTTGGAGTCATTAAAACTCGTTTTCAACCACTCCACAAATTTCGGTTGGGACATCTACTGTGTGCACGACACAAGTAATTTTTCCAACAATTGTTTACAGACAGATTATTTCACTTATAATTCACGGTATCACAATTCCAGTGGGTCAGAAGTTTACATACACTAAGTTGACTGAGCCTTTAAACAGCTTGGAAAATTCCAGAAAATGATCTCATGGCTTTAGAAGCTTCTGATAGGCTAATTGACTTCATTTGAGTCAATTGGAGGTGTACCAGTGGATGTATTTCAAGACCTACCTTCAAACTCAGTGCCTCTTTGCTTGACATCATGGGAAAATCTAAAGAAATCATCCAAGACATCAGATTTTTTTTTTTTAGACCTCCACAAGTCCCAAATGCCTGAAATGTCCAAATGCCTGAAGGTACCACATTCATCTGTACAAACAATAGTACACAAGTTTAAACACCATGGGACAACACAGCCGTAAAACCGGAGACAGACGTGTTCTGTCTCCTAGAGATGAACGTACTTTCGTGCGAAAAGTGCAAATCAATCCCAGAAGAACAGCAAAGGACATTGTGAAGGAACAAAAGTATCTTTATCCACAGTAAAACGAGTCCTATATCGACATAACCTGAAAGGCCGCTCAGCAAGGAAGAAACCACTGCTCCAAAACCGCCATAAAAAAGGTGGTTTGCAAATGCACATAGGGACAAAGATCGTACTTTTTGGAGAAATGTCCTCTGGTCTGATGAAACAAAAATAGAACTGTTTGGCCATAATGACCATCATTATGTTTGGAGGAAAAAGGGGGAGGCTTGCAAGCTGAAGAACACCATCCCAAATGTGAAGCATGGGAGTGGCAACATCATGTTGTGGGGGTGCTTTGCTGCATGAGGGACTGGTGCACTTCACAAACTAGATGGCATCGTGAGGTAGGAAAATGATGTGGATATATTGAAGCAACATCTCAAGACATCAACCAGGAAGTTAAAGCTTTGTTGCAAATGGGTCTTCCAAATGGACAATGACCTCAAGCATACTTCCAAAGTAGTGGCAAAATGGCATAAGGACAACAAAGTCAAGGTATTGGAGTGGCCATCACAAAGCTCTGACCTCAAACCTATAGAAAATGTGTGGGCAGAACTGAAAAAGCGTGTGCGAGCAAAGAGGCCTACAAAATTCACCCAACTTATTGTAGGAAGCTTGTGGAAGGCTACCCAAAACGTTTGACCCAAGTTAAACAATTTAAAGGCAATGCTACCAAATACTAATTGAGTGTATGTAAACTTCTGACCCACTGGGAATGTGATGAAATAAATTAAAGCTGAAATAAATCATTCTCTCTACTATTATTCTGACATTTCACATTCTTAAAATAAAGTGGTGATCCTAACTGACCTAAGACAGGGAATTTTTACTAGGATTAAATGTTTGAAATTGTGAAAAACGGAGTTTAAATGTATTTGGCTAAGGTGTATGTAAACTTCCGACTTAAACTGTACAGCCGGGAAGAACTATTGGACATTAGAGCGGCGGTAACTCACCAGCATTATGACCAGGAATACAACTTCCCTGGAGCAGATCATTTGTTCACTCTCCCCAAAGCAATTGAACATTCCAGAGCCTGACCCAAAACATCGCCAGAGGAGGAGGAGGCCTGCTTGTTCGACTTAGGAGGCGTGCACACCACCCACCGCTTCTGAATATATTACTCGCTAATGTTCAGTCTTTGAATAACAAAGTTGATGAGCTTAGTGCAAGGATTTCTTTCCAGAGGGACATCGGGAAATAAATGTCTCTCCAGGAAGCAGAAGGGCGCGTGTTTCATTCAACGACTCATGGTGTAGCAACTCTAGGAATATACAGGAACTCAAGTCATTTTGTTCACCCGACCTAGAATACCTCACAATTAAATGCCGACCCGTATTACCTCCCAAGAGAATTCTCCTCCGTATTAATCACCACGGCCGTTTACATCCCACCTCAAGCCGAAACCTCAACGGCCCTCAAAGAACTTCACTGGACTTTATGCAAACTGGATATCACATATCCTGAGGCTGCATTTATTGTAGCTGGGGATTTTAACAAAGCAAATCTGAGGACTAGGCTGCCGAAAATCTATCATCATGTTGACTGTCCTACTCGCCCTACTAAGACTCTCGACCATTGCTATTCAAACTTCTGGGATGCTTACAAGGCCCTCCCCCGCCCTCCTTTCGGCAAATCTGACCATGACTCCATTTTACCCCTCCTGTCCTATAGGCAGAAACTCAAACAGGAAGTACCCGTGCTTCGTACTGTTCAATGCTGGTCTGACCAATCGGAATCCAAGCTTCAGGATTGTTGATGACGTTGACTGGGATATGTTCCGGAATGCGAAAATAATCTATGCGCATACACGGATATGGTGACTGAGTTCATAAGGAAGTGTATAGGAGATGTAGTACCCACTGTGACTATTAAAACCTACCCTAACCAGAAACCGTGGATAGATGGTAGTATTTGTGCAAAACTGAAGCGCGAACCACCGCATTTAACAATGGCAAAGCAACTGGTAATATGGCAGAATATAAACAGTGTAGTTATTCACTCCACAAGGCAATCAAAACAAGCTAAATGTCAGTATAGAGATCAAGTGGAGTCGCAATTCAGCGACACCAGACGTATGTGGCAGGGACTACAGACAATCACCGCCTACAAAAGGAAAACCAGCCACACCACCGACACTGAAGTCTTGCTTCCGGACAGGCTAAACACATTCTTCACACGCTTTGAGGATAACACAGTGCCACCTACGTGGCTCCAAAACAAGGACTGTGGGCTCTCCTTCTCCGTGGCCGACGTGAGTAAAACATTTAAACGTGTTAACCCTTGCAAGGATGCTGGTCCAGACGGCATCCCTAGCCGCGTCCTCAGAGCATGCGCATATTCAATCTCTCCCTATCCCAGTCTGCTGTCCCCACATGCTTCAAGATAGCCACCATTGTTCCTGTACCCAAGAAGACAAAGGTAACTGATCTTATTGACTATTGCCCCATAGCGCTCACCTCTGTCATCATGAAGTGCGACTGGTCAAGGATCATATCACCTCTACCTTACCTGCCACCCTAGATCCACTTCAATTTGCTTTCCGCCCAAAAAGATCCACAGACAATGCAATCGCCATCACTCTGCACACTGCCGTATCCCATCTGGACAAGAGGAATACCTATGTAAGAATGCTGTTCATTTACTTTGGCTCAGCATTCAAGCTCCAAGCTCATCATTAAGCTCGAGGCCCTGGGTGCAACTGGGTCCTGGACTTCCTGACGGGCTGCCCCCAGGTAGTGAAGGTAGGAAACATCATCTCCACTCCGCTGATCCTCAACACTGGGGCCCCACAAGGGTGCGTGCTCAGCCCCCTCCTGTACTCCCTGTTCACCCATGACTGCATGGCAAAGCACGCCTCCAACTCAGTTTGCAGATGACACAACAGTAGTAGGCTTGATTACCAAAGATGA
This sequence comes from Brachymystax lenok tsinlingensis, assembly GCA_030435695.1. Taxonomy (NCBI): domain Eukaryota; kingdom Metazoa; phylum Chordata; class Actinopteri; order Salmoniformes; family Salmonidae; genus Brachymystax; species Brachymystax lenok. The sequence goes on from CM059797.1 coordinate 6,690,235, forward strand.
CGAGACAGCCTAAAGGGAGGAGGTGAGGGCTCTGAGTGTGGTGCTTGGAAAACTCAACATCAACAAAACAAAGGATATGAGGATTTTTGTCAGATGTTACTATGGAATACTGAAGTATAATTACAGTTTGCCCACAAACCCACAAATGCTGATGCTCCAGATTCTCAACTAGTCTAAAGAAGGCCAGTTTTATTGCTTCTTTAATCAGAACAGCAGTTTTCAGCTGTGCTAACATAATTGCAAAAGGGTTTTCTAATGATCAATTAGCCTTTTAAAATGATAAACTTGGATTAACTAACACAACGTGCCATTGGAAACACAGGAGTGATGGTTGCTGATAATGGGCCTCTGTACGCTTATGTAGATATTCCATAAAAAAATCTGCTGTTTCTAGCTACAATAGTCATTTACAACATTAACAATGTCTACACTGTATTTCTGATCAATTTGATGTAATTTTAATAGACAAAAAAAAATGATTTTCTTTCAAAAACAAGGACATTTCTAAGTGACCCCAAACCTTTGAATGGAAGTGTACACATTACCTCAATTACCTTGACTAATCGGTGCCCCCGCACATTGCCTCTGTACCGGTACCCACTATATATAGCCTCGCTATTGTTATTTTACTGTTGCTGTTTAATTATTTGTAACTTAAAAACGTCTTAAAGCATTGTTGGTTAAGGGCTTGTAAGTAAGCATTTCACTGTAAGGTCTACACCTGTTGTATTCGACGCATGTGACAAATATATTTTGATTTCATTTGATTTGGTGACAGGCAGTGGCTGAGACAGCAGATGTTCTGATTTAATACACTGCACTCTTTGAGAGAGGTAGTTAGCAAACCAGGCCAAAGACCCCTCAGACACCAATACACAGGAATGGAATGGTCTACCGTATCAAGAAAACCAGTCAGTTGATTATTGACAAGTTTCTACAACATGTTTGATAAACAGGGCAAAGTAGAAATGTACTTATAACAGTTAGGATCAGCTTAACCTCCTCCTATAAATAATGGACACACCGTAGCTGCATTCCAAGCAATGGGAACCTCCCCAGAGAGGAGATACAGGTTAAAAAGGTCAGAGATAGGCTCGGCGATGACAGGGGCAGCAACCTTAAAGAAGAATGAATCTAAACCATCTGACCCAGTAGTTTTTTTGGGGGGGTCAGGTTTAAGGAGCTCCTTTAGGACCTCAGACTCAGTGACCGCCTGCAGGGAGAAACTTTGTAGCGGGGCAGAGGGAAAAAGAGGGAGAAGCATCGGGGCTAGTCACATTAGAAGGAGTGGGAGATGAGGAAATGTTGGATGGGGAAGGAGGCATGGCTGAGTCAAATAGGAATCCTGACTTAATGAAGTGGTGATTTAAATAGCTCAGCCACATGTGCTCCTTGTCAGTAACAACTACATCATCAACATTAAGGGACATGGGCAGTTGTGAGGAGGGCTTATTCTCCAGGTCTTTAACCGTTTTCCAGAACTTCTTGGGGTTAGACCCACTGAGAGAGAACTGCTCCTTGAAGTAACTAACTTTGGCCTTCCGGATAGCCTGAGTGCACGTATTTCTCATTTGCCTGAACGAGAGCCAGTCAGCCTCAGTATGCGTGTGCCGAGCCTTTTGCCAAATGCAATTCTTGAGGTGGAGTAACTCTGCAAGATCACGGTCGAACCAGGGGCTGAACCTGTTATTAATTCAAATTTTCTTTATGGGGGCGTGTTTGTTAACAATACCACTGAAAATATTAAAAAAGAAGGTCCAACACCATTTTACGGAGGCCAGGTCATGAAAGAAGGCTTGTCATTAACGTTTTTTGGCGTCTATGACAATAATAATGTTAAAGTAGAATTACGTTTTTGGAAATGTTTACAAATTTAAAAAAATAGAAAGCTGAAATACAGTTGAAGTCGGAAGTTTACATACACCTTAGCCAAATACATTTAACCTCAGTTTTTCACAATTTCAAACATTTAATCCTAGTAAAGATTCCCTGTCTTAGGTCATTCAGGATCACCACTTTGTCAGAATAATAGTAGAGAGAATGATTTATTTCAGATTGTATTTCTTTCATCACATTCCCAGTGGGTCAGAAGTTTACATACACTCAATTAGTATTTGGTAGCATTGGCTTTAAATTGTTTAACTTGGCTCAAACGTTTCGGGTAGCCTTCCACAAGCATCCCACAATAAGTTGGGTGAATTTTCGCCCATTCCTCCTGACAGAGCTGGTGTAACTGAGTCAGGTTTGTAGGCCTCCTTGCTCGCACACGCTTTTTCAGTTCTGACCACAGATTTTCTATAGGATTGAGGTCAGGGCTTTGAGACGGCCACTCCAATACCTTGACTTTGTTGTCCTTAAGCCATTTTGCCACAACTTGGAAGTATGCTTGGGGTCATTGTCCATTTGGAAAACCCATTTGCGACAAAGCTTTAACTTCCTGACTGATGTCTTGAGATGTTGCTTCAATATATCCACATAATTTCCCTTCCTCATGATGCCATCTATTTTGTGAAGTGCACCAGTCCCTCTTACAGCAAAGCACCCCCACAACATGATTCTGCCACCCCCGTGCTTCACATTTGGGATGGTGTTCTTTGGCTTGCAAGCCTCCCTCTTTTTCCTCCAAACCTAACGATGGTCATTATGGCCAAACAGTTCTATTTTTGTTTCATCAGACCAGAGGACATTTCTCCAAAAAGTACGATCTTTGTCCCCATGTGCAGTTGCAAACCGTAGTCTGGCTTTTTTATGGCAGTTTTGGAGCAGTGGCTTCTCCCTTGCTGAGCGGCCTTTCAGGTTATGTCGATATAGGACACGTTTTGCTGTGGATATAGATACTTTTTTACCTGTTTCCTCAAGCATCTTCACAAGGTCCTTTGCTGTTGGGGCGGCAGGTAGCCTAGTGGTTAGAGCGTTGGACTTGTAACCGGAGGGTTGCAAGTTCGAATCCCCGAGCTGACAAGGAAAAAAATCTGTCGTTCTGCCCCTGAACAAGGCAGTTAACCCACTGTTCCCCGGGCGCCGAAGACGTGGATGTCGATTAAGGCAGCCCCCCGCACCTCTCTGATTCAGAGGGGTTGGGTTAAATGCGGAAGACACATTTCGGTTGAAGGCATTCGGTTGTACAACTGACAAATAATGGTGACTGACTTTTGACTGACTTTGTTGTTCTGGGATTGATTTGCAGTTTTCACACCAAAGTACGTTCATCTCTAGGAGACAGAACACGTCACCTTCCTGAGCGGTATGACGGTCCCATGGTGTTTGTTCTTGTGTACTATTGTAGGTACAGATTAAAGTGGTACCTTCAGGCGTTTGGAAGTTGCTCCCAAGGATGAACCAGACTTGTGGAGGTCTACAATTTATTTTCTGAGGTCTTGACTGATTTCTTTAGATTTTCCCATGATGTCAAGCAAAGAGGCACTGAGTTTGAAGGTAGGCCTTAAAATACATCCACAGGTACACCTCCAATTGACTCAAATGATGTCAATTAGCCTATCAGAATCTTCTTGAGCCATTACATATTTTTCTGGAATTTTCCAAGCTGTTTAAAGGCACAGTCAACTTAGTGTATGTAAACTTCTGACCCACTGGAATTGTGATACAGTGAATTATAAGTGAAATAATCTGTCTGTAAACAATTGTTGAAAAAATTACTTGTGTCATGCACAAAGTAGATGTCCTAACCGACTTGCCAAAACTATAGTTTGTTAACAAGAAATTTGTGGAGTGGTTAAAAAACTAGTTTTAATGAATCCAACCTAAGTGTATGTAAACTTCCGACTTCCGAACTGTATATTGAGTTTGTAAGTATTCAACTTATTTTTTTACGGCATAAATAAGTTCAGGAGTTAAAAGGTCACATAATAAGTTGCATGGACTCACTCTGTGTGCAATAATAGCATTTAACATGATTTTTGAGCATGGTAAAGTTATGAATTACACTTTGGATGGTGTATCAATTCACCCAGTCACTACAAAGATACATGTGTCCTTCCTAACACAGTTCCCTGAGAGGAAGGAAACCAATGGTGACTTTAAAACAGTTACAGAGTTTAACCCTTGAGTAGTCTTAACATTTTGTAGACTCCCCTGGTCCTAAGGGTAAAAAATTACCCGCCTTTGCTAAACCCCTAAAATAAAGCAGCTTAATTGAATTTTAACCCCTAAATCTATTTTGCATGAAGAAACAACCTGCCATTCATCACAAACTTTGTGAACATCTGGGTTTTCACTCTTCACAATGCAGAAAAACTGAATTTAATCAGTGGACACCACTCGTTTTTATTATAACACACCTGTCATAATTGTTGTCTTTACTAAAGTAGAGATGTATTATTATTATTATTATTAATATTGCTGAAGGTGCATAGGTGTTATTATTATTTTAGCAAGAGATTGTTTATTACTGTACAATGAGGAATTCAACTACAAACTACTAGTCTTCTCCCATTTCTTTAACCATTGCACCCACCCACTATAAACAGCAACAATAAATAAGAATAAAATAAGATAATAGATACAAAACAAAAATGTGAAGAACATAAGTCAATCAACTCTAATTAGCACATGTAGGACAGTATGCAAGTGTGTGTGCATGGACTTTGCAGATGTATTTCTCACATGTGCAGCACATAGTATTTGTTTTACAGTCCTTCTTTGGGGGCAGAATTGGCATCTCCTCCTCTTGCCTGCACCAGCTGCAGCCTCAGGTGGATCAGGACAAGATTCAGCCCCCCTGAACAGCTTTCACAAGCGCTGCAGAGGCTGCTGTGCGGGGGGGGAGGCGCTCCCTTCTTTGAAAGTGTGGGGTTACAAGTGCCTTTCCCAGCTGCTCCAGGAACACCATCCTTTTGCTCCGGCTTATCAGGCATCCAGGTAGGGTTGATCTTGTTCATATCACAAAGGCATTGTGTGAGGACACATCAATGATGTTATGGAAGATGACCAGGGGCCAGCGGGCAGTCATTCTCCTGCAGCTGTAAGTTCCAATCACCTTGTCCAGGTTGTCCACTCCTCCTTTGTTGTGGTTGTAGTCCAGAATGATGGCTGGCTTCCTGTCTTCACGAGCAATGATCTCAGCCTTTTTGTGCAGTGTGCTCAGGAGGACCACATTCTTGTTCCTCTTTGGGAGGTAAGAAACTAGAGTGGTGGTGGGGGTGAAGGCAAACTTGAGAAGGCCTCTCTGATGAGAAGGCCTCTCTCCCTCTTGTTGCAAGGAGTGCAGGGGGGACCTAAGGCTTGTTCTTTCTAACTGTACCAACCATGGTGATCTTCCTCTTCAGGAGCTGCTGCCTGAGTTCAATCAGTAGCACACAATCTCAATTTCTCATTGTGTGTGTGTGTTTTCTTTGTGGTGTGTAAATGATTTTATAACTGCCGGGTCAAAAATTACTGTAAGACAATCTTTGTACCCTGGAGGTGTACAGCTTTCATGGAAATATGAACAAAGGCGATGTTTCACTTTGTCTAATGTTGGGATCACTCTAGGAAAAGTGAGGATGAATCAACAATATTGTAGTTACTCCACAATACTAACCTAAGGTAAATGACAATTGTTTTCCCGGCGCCGACAGACATGGCCGCCTCGCTTCGCGTTCTTAGGAAGCTATGCAGTATTTTGTTTTGTTATGTATTGTTTCTTACATTGTTACCCCAGGAAATCTTAAGCTTTATTGAAATACAGCCGGGAGGAACTATTGGATATAAGAGCAACGTCAACATTACGACCAGGAATACGACTTTCCCGAAAAGGATCCTCTGTTTGGTCCACCAGCCAGGACAATAGATTGGATCCCAGCCGGCGACCCAAAACAACGGCGCCGCAGGAGAAGGGGCAGACGGGGCGGTCTTCTGGTCAGGCTCCGTAGACGGGCACATCGCGCACCGCTCCCGAGTATAGTACTCGCCAATGTCCAGTCTCTTGACAACAAGGTAGACGAAATCCGAGCAAGGGTTGCCTTCCAGAGAGACATCAGAGATTGTAAGGTTCTTTGCTTCACGGAAACATGGCTCACTCGGGATATGTTATCAGAGTCGGTACAGGCACCTGGTTTCTTCACGAATCGCGCCGACAGAAACAAACATCTCTCTGGTAAGAAGAAGGGCGGGGGGTGTATGCCTTATGATTAACAAGACGTGGTGTGATCATAACAACATACAGGAACTTAAGTCCTTTTGTTCGCCTGACCTAGAATTCCTTACAATCAAATGCCCGCCGCATTATCTACCAAGAGAATTCTCTTCAATATAATCACAATTGCGTATACCCCCTGAGGCTGCATGTATACCCCCACATATCCTACGGCTGCATGTATTGTAGCTGGGGATTTTAACAAGGCTGATCTGAAAACAAGGCTCCCTCAATTTTATCAGCATATCGAATGTGCGACCCGGGCTGGCAAAATCCTGGATCATTGTTATTCTAACTTCCGCGACGCATACAAGCCATTCCCCGGCCCCCTTTCGGCAAATCTGACCACGACTCCATTTTGTTGTTCCCAGCCTATAGACAGAAACTAAAACAGGAAATGCCCGTGCTCAGGTCTGTTCAACGCTGGTCCGACCAATCTGATTCCACGCTTCAAGATTGCTTCAATCACGTGGACTGGGATATGTTCCGCATAGCGTCGAACAATAACATTGATGAATACGCTGATTCGGTGTGCGAATTTATTAGCAAGTGCATCGGTGATGTTGTACCCACAGCGACTATTAAAACCTTCCCCAACCAGAAACTGTGGATTGATGGCAGCATTCACGCAAAACTGAAAGCGTGAACCACTGCTTTTAATCATGGCAAGGCGACCGGAAACATGACCAAATACAAACAGTGTAGCTATTCCCTCCGCAAGGCAATCAAACAAGCTAAGCATCAGTATAGAGACAAAGTAGAGTTGCAATTCAACGGCTCAGACACAAGAGGTATGTCGCAAAGTCTACAGTCAATCACAGACTACAAAAAGAAAACCAGCCCCGTCGCGGACCACGTTGCCTTGCTCCCAAACAAACTAAACAACTTCTTTGCTCGCTTTGAGGACAATACAGTGCACAGCCCGCTACCAAAACCTGCGGGCTCTCCTTCACCGCAGCCAATGTGAGTAAAATATTTAAATGTGTTAACCCTCGCAAGGCTGCCGGTCCAGATGGCATCCCTGGCCGCGTCCTCAGAGAATGTGCAGACCAGCTGGCTTGTGTGTTTACGGACATATTCAGTCAAACCTTATCCCAGTCTGCCTTTCCCACATGCTTCAAGAGGGCCACCATTTTTCCTGTTCCCAAGAAAGCTAAGGTAACTGAGCTAAATGACTATCGCCCCGTAGCACTCGCTTCCATCATCATGAAGTGCTTTGAGAGACTAGTCAAGGATCATATCACCTCCATCCTACCTGACACCTTAGACCCACTCTAATTTGCTTACCGTCCCAATAGGTCCACAGATGACGCAATCGCAATCACTAACCCATCTGGACAAGCGGAATACCTATGGAAGAATGCTGTTCATTGATTACAGCTCAGCATTTAACACCATAGTACTCTCCAAACTCGTCATTATGCTCGAGACTCTAGGTCTCAACCCCGCCCTGTGCAACTGGGTCCTGGACTTCCTGACGGGCCGCCCCCAGGTGGTGAGGGTAGGAAACAACATCTCCACCCCGCTGATCCTCAACACTTGGGCCCCACAAGGGTGTGTTCTCAGCCCTCTCCTGTACTCCCTGTTCACCCATGACTGTGTGGCCAAGCACGCCTCCAACTCAATCATCAAGTTTGCATACGACACTACAGTGGTAGGCTTGATTACCAACAGTGTGGTGTCAGGAAAATTACCTCTCACTCAACGTCGAAAAAAACAAAGGAGATGATCGTGGACTTCAGGAAACAGCAGAGGGAGCACCCCCCTATCCACATCGACGGGACAGTAGTGGAGAAGGTGGAAAGTTTTAAGTTCATCGGCGTACACATCACGGACAAACTGAAATGGTCCACCCACACAGTCAGCGTGGCGAAGGAGGCGCAACAGCGCCTCTTCAACTTCAGGAGGCTAAAGAAATTTGGCTTGTCACCAAAAACACTCACAAACTTTGACATATGCACAATCGAGAGCATCCTGTCGGGCTGTATCAACGCCTGGTACGGCAACTGCTCCGCCCACAACCGTAAGGCACTCCTGAGGGTGATGCGGTCTGCCCAACGCATCACCAGGGTCACACTGCCTGCCCTCCAGGACACCTACACCACCCGATGTCACAGGAAGGCCAAAATGATCCTCAAGGACAACAACCACCCGAGCCACTGCCTGTTCACCCCGCTATCATCCAGAAAGCGAGGTCAGTACAGGTGTATCAAAGCTGGGACCGAGAGACTGAAAAACAGCTTCTAAAGG
>CM059797.1:6703617-6736117 GCA_030435695.1 Brachymystax lenok tsinlingensis
ACAGTAGAGCAGAGCAGAGTACAGTAGAGTAGAGCAGAGCAGAGTACAGTAGAGTAGAGCAGAGCAGAGTACAGTAGAGCAGAGCAGAGCAGAGTACAGTAGAGCAGAGTAGAGCAGAGTACAGTAGAGTAGAGCAGAGTAGAGTAGAGCAGAGGAGAGGAGAGGAGAGGAGAGGAGAGCAGAGCAGAGTACAGTAGAGCAGAGCAGAGCAGAGTACAGTGGCAGAGCAGAGCAGAGCAGTGAGTGAGCAGAGCAGGTGCAGTGAGCAGAGCAGAGTACAGTAGAGTAGAGCAGAGCAGAGTACTGTAGAGCAGAGCAGAGCAGAGTACAGTAGAGCAGAGCAGAGCAGAGCAGAGTAGAGCAGAGCAGAGCAGAGCAGAGCAGAGCAGAGTAGAGTAGAGCAGAGGAGAGGAGAGGAGAGGAGAGGAGAGGAGAGCAGAGTACAGTAGAGTAGAGCAGAGCAGAGTAGAGTAGAGTAGAGTAGAGTAGAGTAGAGCAGAGTACAGTAGAGTAGAGCAGAGGAGAGGAGAGGAGAGGAGAGGAGAGCAGAGTACAGTAGAGTAGAGCAGAGCAGAGCAGAGGAGAGGAGAGGAGAGGAGAGGAGAGGAGAGGAGAGGAGAGGAGAGGAGAGCAGAGTAGAGTAGAGTAGAGTAGAGTAGAGTAGAGTAGAGTAGAGTAGAGTAGAGTAGAGTAGAGTAGAGTAGAGTAGAGTAGAGGAGAGGAGAGGAGAGGAGAGGAGAGGAGAGGAGAGGAGAGGAGAGGAGAGGAGAGGAGAGGAGAGGAGAGGAGAGGAGAGTAGGGATGTCTGGCCCCTTGGGCCGGGCCCCAGAACCATGCTACACATGGGCTGCATGGTCAGAATCTGAGCCAGCGTGCCTACATCCCACCATATCTGTAAACTATGTCACCCACTTGGCTGAAAACACTCCGATCCAGTCCAGACGGGTTGGTGCTAGATCGAACAGGGTGACAGTACGGAAGGAAAATAGTTGTCACTCTATGATTCTGTGTTTCAGTAAAAGTCCAGATGATGGACCACCCCTACACATGGGACCGCTGTGTGAACTAGTGTCTAGGTTTTAGCTTTAGCAGTCTTGAGGCCTGCGTTCGAATCCAGTCGTTTACACTTCTCTCTGTTTTGTGTTTCAGTGAAAGTTCAGAAGAGTGACCATCCCCACTCGTGGGACCCCTGTGTGAACTACTGTCCCCCCCAGCACCCCTCTTACTGTAAAACCAATACCTGGATCACCTCCTCCAACCCCTGTAGCACACAGGAATACTGCAAATGTAAGTGTCACCTCTGCTTCTGTTTCTGTCTCCCCAGAAAATAAAAACTGGTTCTGTGAAAGTTCCCAGAAATGTTCTCATAACACAAAAAACTGTCCAGTCTTTTATAGAATGTTTGTGTAAAACATTTGCCTGATGTTGCAAGAACGTCCCTAGAACACATTTAATCTGTTCTTTAAAGGCTCCCAGAACGTTTCATTAGGTTGTGGGGAACAGTCTGATGAAAACATTGTGGGAACATCACAAAATGTATTTTCCCCAAAACTGTCCAATTGTGCGGGTTGATTCTATAATGTTTATTTTAGGGTGCTAAAAAAACATTCACCCAATGTTACAAGAACATACCCAGAACACATTTCATCTGTTTTAATAAAGGTTCCCAGAATGTTTCTTTAGGTTATGGGAACATTGTGGGGATGTGACAACAGATAGGTACCCAAAACACTAAAAAAAAAAGCTGTCCAGTTGTGCTGACATTCAGATAGTGTTTGTATCCGGCTGAATAAAACATTGCTTTGATGTTACAAGAGTGTTGATAGAACAGTATTTTTAAAACTAGAACCGCCTGGCCTTGCAGCCAATCAGTACCCGCTAGAGAACGTTGCCGGGCGTCGCTTTTAGCATATGCATCAGATACATATCGACCCGCAAGGCGCTGCAAACATAAGCATGAAGAAATATTTGTAGAAATGTATAAAAAAAAAATATATATATATTTATTTGTTTAGATAATGTCAAAGATATTTTTTGTATAATTCTACAAAGTTCTAGAAAACAAAGTAGGCTTATAGCCTATTTTCGTTTCCTTTCCGATAAAAACATTACGGTGTATTCCATTTGATCAACTTTATTTGTAGATTCGATATAATTATAGTAATTCATCAAGTCCAGTTACAGCTTCTTTAGACAAAATAGAAACTAAAGATAATAATATAACCAGCCAGGTGAAATTACTTGATGTTTTCCTGAAAGAAAGCACCAGTGCATAAACAATTATAAAGGATGAATTGCAGAAATAAATATTAGTGGAAATATATTCATGACAAGATATAAAAACAGTAATTTGTACCCGACACTGTATTGTGACCATATACCCTTGCCTTTAGTCATTAATTAATGTCGTCTTCTCTTTATGCTCTGGGTTCACAGTCAGCATACAGCTTCGGGGCTTTGTGTGAGCAAGCCCCACCAACACATCGATTGCACTGCACACAGTTTTCATGGGCCTTGTTTCGTGTGCGCCTGCTGCAGGTGTCGCATAATCTATGTGAAGCGATTGCGTGGCATGGTCCACGGGGAGTCCATACCATACCTATCAGACCAAAATATGTATGCCCCGCGGACATAAATGCTTTGAGTTCATCCCTAGACACAGTCTCACGTATTGTTTCCTTTTCTGTGCTAATGAGCAACAGTACAATCTCTGATGTGCTGCAACATCTGCATGTCAACTCGTCGTGGTATTTGGGATCACGTCTCAGTTGGCTCTGTTCTTGTTTTTCTGCGGCGAGGCCCAGGCATCAGAGGCTCCAAGTCAATATCAGAATCAGAAGACTCTTCATCAGCGACAGCGACTCCAACTCATCTAAATTCTGCAGCATTTGCAATGCTGTCAGTGTTTTGCTCGGCTTGCCATTGAACTACACACAGTGTATGTTGTACTCAGTGTCTGATTTGACTCTCTGAGGGGAAATTATATACCATTTCCAGCCTTTCATAATAAAATAATTAGACCGCCCACAACGGCCACAATTCTTCATCGTCATTACGCTATTGTTCAAAAAATGTCAATCATCCTCTTCAACGTCATCATAGCTCCCGGGTGGCACAGCGGTCTAAGGCACTACAGACCCTGGTTCTATCTCGGGCTGTTTCACAACCGGCCGTGATCAGGAGTCCCATAGGGCGGTGCACAATTTGCCTAGTGTCGTCCGGGTTTGGCCGGGGTAGGCCGTCGTTGTAAAATAAGAATTTGTTCTTAACTGGCTTGCCTGGTTGAATATTTTTTTTTTTTTTATCGGATTAATCATTCAGTTCATTGAAGTCACATGCACCATTATCAGCTTCTATCTGGTTTCCATCGCCCATTCATCCATTGACGACAGAATAGCATATTCAAAATTTTAAAGTTTATTATGTTACTCGTTTTGCTTAGTAGCCAGAGTAATACTGCCACCGAGTGGTCATGTGCTGAATTCATGGACAGCACGGATATTCTTGGAGAAAGTGAAATGTGGAAATGGAGCTGCACCTCTTGAATTTTGAGAGTTATTTGACAAAGGGAAGTGTCATAGAAACTTCAGAATATGCTCTTTCTGATATTATATAGAGATCAAGATGTTTTACCTGCATGTGATTCTGAAGGAAGATTTGATAATGTGATGCTCTTTCCCCAGCATCTGTCAATTACAAGATGCGCCCATGTCTTAATGTAAGAATTGACAAGTGATAGGCTTAATATTGTCACTCATCAGATTATTTTCAATTTAATATTGTCTATAGACAAACTCTTATTATGTATGAAATTAGTTTCGGTGTAGTTTGAATGTGTCGGCTGTAAAGGGTTGCTGGCGTTGTGTGTTAAGTCCCTACTAGAGCTGCCCCGGACAACATTCTCAGCATGCCAATTTGTCGGCCCTTAAAGTAGATTGGACATTAAGTTGCTATCCAGATTTAACGGTAATTCTCATATATATATAGAGACATATGGCGTTTTAATTTAATTCATAGGATATTTCGAACAACATTTAATCATACAAAAACAAATTTTTACCAATTTGACTATTTGCACACGTGGGGTTTTAACCTGTAATGTCTGGTTCCAAAGTCAAGTCTTTTATCGTCTGAAACAGCAGAGAAGCTCTCTTGTATCTTTTATTTCGGTATATAGCCATGGCAGTATGGTCAATCAGGAATGCTACGCTTCGTTTTTAGCCTTAATACAACTGGACAGTGTTTTTGTTTTGAGAACATATATTTAGTGATGTCCCCACAATGTTTTCACCAGACTGTTCCCACAACCTCATGAAACATTCTGGGAACATTTAATGAACAGAGGAAATGTGTTCTGGGTATGTTCCTGTAACATAAGGCAAATGTTTTATAGAAACAAACATTATACGCTTTTTTTGAATTTTTTTTGTACCCTCAAAGAAACATAAATCATCCTGGACAGTTTTTTGTGTTTTGGGAACATATCTTTTGTGATGTCGCCACAATGTTCCCACCAAACTGTTCCCACAACCTAATGAAACATCCTGGGAACCTTTAAACAACAAAATATGTTCTGGGAACGTTCTTGCAACATCAGGCAAATGTTTTATAGAAACAAACATTATACGCTATATGGCCAAGAATGTGCGGACACCCTTTCAAATGAGTGGATTCGGCTATTTAGGCCACACCCGTTGCTGACAGGTGTATTAAATCGAGCACACTGCCATGCAATCTCCATAGACAAACATTTGCAGTAGAATGTCCCGTACTGAAGAGCTCATTGACTTTCAACTTGGCACCGTCATAGGATGCCACCTTTCCAACAAGTCAGTTTGTCAAATGTGTGCCCTGCTAGAGCTGCCCCGGTCAACTGTATGTTCTGTTATTATGAAGTGGAAACGTCTAGGAGCAACAACGGCTCAGCCCGCAAAGTGGTAGGCCACACAAGCTCACAGAACGGGACCACCGAGTACTGAAGCACGTAAAAATCGTCTGTCCTTGGTTGCAACACTCACTCCCGAGTTCCATGGCCGAGCAGCCGCACACAAGCCTAAGATCACCATGCGCAATGCCAGGCGTCGGCTGGAGTGGTGTAAAACTCACCGCCATTGGACTCTGGAGCAGTGGAAACATGTTCTCTGGAGTGATGATTCACGCTTCACCATCTGGCAGTCCGACGGACGAATCTGGGTTTGACGGATGCCAGGAGAACGCAACTTGCGTTTTGGTGGAGGGGGAATAATGGTCTGGGGCTGTTTTTCATGTGTCGGGCTAGGTCCCTTAGTTCCAGTGAAGGGAAATCTTAACGCTACAGCATACAATGATATTCAAGACGATTCTGTGCTTCAAACTTTGTGGCAACAGTTTGGGGAATGCCCTTTCCTGTTTCAGCATGACAATGCCCTCGTGCACACAGCGAGGTCTACGCAGAAATGGTTTGTCGAGATCATTGTGGAAGAACTTGACTGGCCTGCGCAGAGCCCTGACCTCAACCCCATGGACCACCTTTTGGGATGAATTGGAATGCCGACTGCGAGCCAGGCCTAACTGCCCAACATCAGTGCCTGACCTCACTAATGCTCTTGTAGCTGAATGGAAGCAAGTCCCCCGCAGCCTTCCCAGAAGAGTCTCTCTCTCTCTCTCTCTCTCTCTCTCCTCTCTCTCCCTCTCTCTCTAGCCATAGTGACACTTCTCTCTCTCTTTCCTTTCTCTCTCTCTCCAGCCCTAGTGACTTCTCTCTATCTCTCTCTACAGCCCTAGTGTCAACCAACTTCTCCCCTGTTTCCACCACCACCACATCAGGCCCTGGGTCGACCAGCCAGATCTCCAGTACCCTGCCCCGTACAGCTGTCCCCATGAGCCCACGCAACTCCATGACGAAGAGACGACAGAAGAAAAAAGAGCATAAGAGCTCATGTATGTATGACATGATAGCCCCTCATAATAGCCATCTTAGTAGCCCCTCATAGTAGCTCCTCTTAGTAGCCCCTCATAATAGCCCCTCATAGTACCCCCTCTTAGTAGCCCCTCATAGTACCCCCTCTTAGTAGCCCCTCATCATAGCCCCTCATAGTAGTCCCTCATAGTAGCTCCACATAGTACCCCCTCATCATAGTCCCTCATATTAGCCCCTCATCATAGCCCCTCATCAAAGTCACCATTATTTGTCAGTTGTACAACCGAATGCCTTCAACTGAAATGTGTCTTCCACATTTAACCCAACCCCTCTGAATCAAAGAGGTGCGGGGGGCTGCCTTAATCGACATCCACGTCTTCGGCGCCCGGGGAACAGTGGGTTAACTGCCTTGTTCAGGGGCAGAACGACAGATTTTTACCTTGTCGGCTCGGGGATTCGAACCTCCGGTTACAAGTCCAACGCTCTAACCACTAGGCTACCTGCCGCCCCCCTACCTGCCGCCCCTCATCATAGCCCCTCATAATTTTTTTTGATATCCAAGATGGCGTAGCAGTGCAGATGTGGTTTGTCGTTCTCCCCTGTACATTTTCTATTTTTCGTCCTTTTTTGTATATATTTCAATTTATTTTCAATCTCTTTTCCATTTTTAAATTAAATATACCTTCCGGTAACCTGCCTCACCCAATGTGATACGGATCCGCTATTTTATAGACCTTTTAGCCAGGACCTCCATCAGAAGCTAACCAGATAATTAGCTACTAGCTATTTAGTCATTGTCAGCCACCGCTAGCGGCCTTTTCCTTCGGCTTTTAGCCTGGATAATACTTGCCAGCCTGCCAGTATCGGACTGTTTTCTCCACTACAACGCCGGATTCCTGCCGTAAGCCCTGGACCGTTACTCCTGATCATCACAGCTAGCTAGCTGCCACCGAGTGGCCCAGCCCCGAAGCTAGCTATGAGCCAGGCCCACCTCCCGGCCCGCTCAGTGATCACTCGGCTACACAGCTGATGCCTCCCGGACTCTTCCCCAACATGGCTAGAATTCCACAACTCCACCGGATGCATGCCGTAAGCTCTGGAACTTTGCATCGGATCATCGCTGCTAGCTAGCTGCTACCGAGTGGCTATAGTGGCTAACGCCCCTGTCCCGAAGCTAGCACCAGTTAGCCGCGAGCCAGGAACGTCTCCCGGCTAGCAATCGAAATTACTACAACCACAATACCTCTTTGCCAATCTGGCCTGGACTCTTTTGTCGACACGAAGCTCCGCCGTTCCACCACGACTGGTCTGCCGACGTAACTCCATCCGCTGTGCCCCCAACCGGCCTTTGCCGGACATCGGAACAGGCGCTTCTACTAGCCCCGGCCTGCTAACTTTAAACGCTGTGTCTCCCGCTTGCTAGGTAGTAACGACTACCCAGCGGCATCCCTGTTTCATCTATTGCTGTTCACTGGACCCTATAATCACTTGGCTACATAGCTGATGCCTGTTGGACTGTTCATTAATCACGGTACTCCATTTGTTTAGTCCTTTTGTTAATCTGTCGTCCCCAGCCTCGAACTCAGGCCCTGTGTTTAGTTAACTGACCCTCAATGCCCATTCATCGCCATTTTACCTGTTGTTGTTGTCTTAGCTGATTAGCTGTTGTTGTCTTATCCGTTGTTGTCTTAGCTAGCTCTCCCAATCAACACCTGTGATTGCTTTATGCCTCGCTTTATGTCTCTCTCAAATGTCAATATGCCTTGTATACTGTTGTTTAGGATAGTTATCATTGTTTTAGTTTACTGCGGAGCCCCTAGTCCCACTCAACATGCCTCAGATAACTCCATTGTCCCACCTCCCACACATGCGGTGACCTCATCCAGCATTAGTACGTCCAGAGATGCAACCTCTCTTATTGTCACAAAATGCCTGGGTTTACCTCCACTGTACCCGCACCCACCATACTCCTGTCTGTATACATTATGCCCTGAATCTATTCTACCACGCCCAGAAATCTGCTCCTTTTATTCTCTGTCTCCAACACACTAGATGACCAGTTCTTATAGCCTTTAGCCGTACCCTCATCCTACTCCTCCTCTGTTCCTCGGGTGATGTGGAGGTTAGCCCAGGCCCTGCGTGTCCCCAGGCACTCTCATTTGTTTACTTCTGTAACCGAAAAAGCCTTGGTTTCATGCATGTTAACATCAGAAGCCTCCTCCCTAAATTTGTTTTACTCACTGCTTTAGCACACTCCACCAACCCTGATGTCCTAGCCGTGTCTGAATCCTGGCTTAAGAAATTCTGAGATTTCATTTTCCGTCAAGATAGAACTGCCAAAGGGGGATGAGTTGCAATCTACTGCAGAAATAGATTGCAAAGTTCTGTCATACTTTCCAGGTCTATGCCCAAACAGTTCGAGCTTCTAATTTAAAACATTAATCTCTCCAGAAATAAATCTCTCACTGTTGCCGCCTGTTATAGACCCCCCTCAGCTCCCAGCTGTGCCCTGGACACCATATGTGAATTGATTGCCGCTCATCTATCTTCAGAGTTCGTTCTGTTAGGTGACCTAAACTGGGATATGCTTAACACCCCGGCAGTCCTACAATTTTAGCTAGATGCCCTCAATCTCACACAAATTATCAAGGAACCCACCAGGTACAACCCTGAATCCATAAACATGGGCACCCTCATAGATATAGTTTCCTGACCAACCTGCCCTCCAAATACACCTCTGCTGTCAATTAGGATCTCAGCGATCACTGCCTCATTGCCTGCATCCGTTATGGGTCCGCGGTCAAACGACCACCCCTCATCACTGTCAAACGTTCCCTAAAACACTTCTGCGAGCAGGCCTTTCTAATCGACCTGGCCCGGGTATCCTGGAAGGATATTGACCTCATCCCGTCAGTCGAGGATGCCTGGTCGTTATTTACAAGTTATTTCCTCACCATCTTAAATAAGCATGCCCCTTTCAAAAAAATGTAGAACTAAGAACAGATATAGCCCTTGGTTCACTCCAGACCTGACTGCCCTTGACCAGCACAAAACATCCTGTGGCGGACTGCAATAGCATCGAATAGTCCCCGCGATATGCAACTGTTCAGGGAAGTCAGGAACCAATACACAGTCAGCTTTTTCAAACAGAAATTTGCATCCTGTAGCTCTAAATCCAAAACGTTTTGGGACACTGTAAAGTCCATGGAGAACAAGAGCACCTCCTCCCAGCTGCCCACTGCACTGAGGCTAGTTAACACTGTCACCACCGATAAATCCACGATAATCGAGAATTTCAATGAGCATTTCTCTACGGATGGCCATGCTTTCCTCCTGGCTACCCCAACCCCGGCCAAAAGCTCCGAACCCCCCGCAGCTACTTGCCCAAGCCTCCCCAGCTTCTCCTTCACCCAAATCCAGCTAGCAGATGTTCTGAAAGAGCTGCAAAACCTGGACCTGTACAAATCAGCTGGGCTAGACAATCTGGACCCTCTCTTTCTAAAATTATCCGCTGCTATTGTTGTAACCCATATTACCAGTCTGTTCAACCTCTCTTTTGTATCGTCCGAGATCCCTAAAGATTGGTCTTCGAAAAGCCAAGTTAAAACTACTTAGGGAGTGGTGGGGCACTAGCGCTACCCGGTGAAATGCAAGGCGCCAAATTCAAAATCCAAAAGTTGAATTATTAAACATTCATCAATATACAAGTGTTGCATAGTCATCAAAAGCTCTGCTTCTTGGCAATATCACAGCGTTGTCAGATTTCAAAAAGGCTTTACGGCGAAAGCACAACATTTGATTGTTTGAGGGTAGCACCTCCAATATTTTCATTAGCATAAATTCATAAACCATCGCGGTTCACACAAAACACATTTCACAGCGAAAACAAATCCCTTACCTACAGAAGAACTTCTGCTGAGGGCTTCCCAAGTGTCCAACGAAGACAATCCATGGTTCTTTTGTTAGAAAAAGTCATTTATTATATCCATAAATCTCCATTTGGTTGGCGCGTTATGATCAGAAAATCCAATGTTGAATCGCCCATTGAAACGTGAAGAGAACGCGTTCAAATATCCCTATAAACTTTTCCTAAACAAATCAAATACCAGTTAAAATGCATCCTTAGCTATCCTTTTATGAATATTAGCGATAATATTTCACTCGGATGGTCACCTATACCTTATATAAGTAAAATAAAGTGGGGCGCGCAAAACTTGTTGACATTTGAGGTCCCAATGCAATTTCCTGTACCTATTCGCCCTGCTTACTCCAATCTCTCTGAGGCTTTGACATCTAGTGGAAGCCATAGGTACTGCAGTCTCAGTCCTGGTAACAAATGGATTCAATAGGGAGTGTGTCTAAGAGAGCCATAGGTCACCAGAAACTGATTTCCGGATGTTTTTTTTCTCTGGTTTTTGCCTGCTAAATGAGTTATGCTATACTCACAGACATTATGTTAACACTTTTAGAAACTTCAGAGTGTTTCCTATCCAATAGTACTAATTATGTGCATATCCTATTTTCTGAGCCTGAGTGGCAGACATTTTGCTTTGGGCATGCCAGACTCTCCAAAACAGTCACCTCACCTGCCGCTCCCTAAGAAGTTAATAAACAGATCACTGACCATTTCGGAATCCCACCGTACCTTCTCCTCTGTGCAATCCGGTTTACGAGCTGGTCACAGGTGCACCTCAGCCACGCTCAAGGTACTAAACGATATCATAACCGTCATCGATAAAAGATTGTACTGTGCAGCCGTCTTCATCGACCTGGACAAGGCTTTCGACTCTGTCAATCACAGTATTCTTATCGGCAGACTCAATAGCCTTGGTTTCTCAAATGACTGCCTCGCCTGGTTCACCAACTACTTCTCAGACAGAGTTTAGTGTGTCAAATCGGAGGGCCTGTTGTCCGGACCTCTGGCAGTCTCTATGGGGGTACCACAGGGTTCATTTCTCGGGCCGACTCTTTTCTCTGTATATATCAACGATGTTGCTCTTGCTGCGGGTGATTCCCCTGATCCACCTCTACGCAGACGACACCATTCTGTATACATCTGGCCCTTCTTTGGACACTGTGTTAACTTCTTAGGGAGCGGCTGCCGAGGAGACGGTTTTGGAGAGTCTGGCGTGCCCAAAGTAAAATGCCTACCATTCAGGCCCAGAAAATAGGATATTTACATAATTAGTACTATTGGATAGGAAACACTCTGAAGTTTCTAAAAGTGTTAAAATAATGTATGTGAGTATAACAGAAGTGATATAGCGAAAACCCGAGAAAAATCCATACGGATTTGCAGTTTTTTTGTAAATTACCTTTTTCTCCATTATGCCTATTCATTTTTCTGTTATGTCGGACTGAGACTGCAGTACCTATGGCTTCCACAGGATGTCAACAGTCTTTAGACAAGGTTTCAAAACAATAGGGCTAAAGGGAACCCTATAGAAGAAGATTTACTGAAGGAAGTGGAAATGAGAAATACTTTTTCCGTTCACGAGAACGAGAGTGCGCCTCACTTTATTTTCCTTTGTTATCAGTCAGGCTACAATCCGGTTGAAATATTATAGTAAATATGCATAAAATGATACCTAGGGAAACATTAAAAAGGATGTTTGATTTGTTTGGAGAAATATGCTAGGTATAATTTGAACGCGTTCTCTTCACGGTTCAATGGGCGACTCAACGGTGGATTTTATGATCATAACGCGCCAACCAAACAGAAATTTATGGATATAATAAATGAATTTTTCTAACAAAAGAAGCATGGATTGTCTTCGTTGGACATTTGGGAAGCCCTCAGCAGAAGTTCATCAAAGGTAAGCGATTTTATATTAGCGATTTTATGCGTTTTGTGAGACTCGCGTTGGTTATGGGGCTAGCGCCCCACTTTGTGAGACTCGCGTTGGTTATGGGGCTAGCGCCCCACTTTGTGAGACTCGCGTTGGTTATGGTTGGTTACTGCTCCCTAAGTAGTTAACAAACCTCCAAACGAGCTTCAATGCCATACAACACTCCTTCCGTGGCTTCCAACTGCTCTTAAACGCTAGTAAAACTAAATGTATGCTTTTCAACCGTTCGCTGCCCACACCCGCCCACCCGACTAGCATCACTACTCTGGACGGTTCTGACTTAGAGTATGTGGACAACTACAAATACCTAGGTGCCTGGCTAGACTGTAAACTCTCCTTCCAGACTCATATTAAACATCTCTTATCCAAAATGAAATCTAGAATCGGCTTTCTATTTCGCAACCTAGCCTCCTTCACTCACGCCGCCAAACATACCCTAGTAAAACGGACTATCCTCGACTTCGACGATGACATTTACAAAATAGCCTCCAACACTCTACTCATCAAACTGGATGCAGTCTATCACAGAGCCATCCGTTTTGTCACCAAAGCCCCATATACCACCCACCACTTATTTACTTTTCTGCTCTTTTGCACACCAGTATTTCTACTTGCACATCATCATCTGCACATCTATCACTCCAGTGTTAATTAGCTAAATTGTAATTACTTGCTACTATGGCCTATTTATTGCCTTTCCTCCTCACGCCATTTGCACACATTCCATGTGTAACTCTATGTGGTTGTTTGTGTCGCACTGCTTTGCTTTATCTTGGCCAGGTCGCAGTTGTAAATGAGAACTTGTTCTCAACTAGACCACCTGGTTAAATAAAGGTGAAATAAATTTAGAAAATAGCCCCTCATCATAGTAGCTCCTCTTAGTAGCCCCTCATAGTAGCTCCTCATAGTAGCCCCTCATAGTAGCCCCTCATAGTAGCCCCTAATAGTAGCTCCTAATAGTAGCCCCTCATAGTAGCCCCTAATAGTAGCTCCTCTTAGTAGCTCCTCTTATTAGCCCCTCTTAGTAGCTCCTCATAGTAGCCCCTAATAGTAGCCCCTCATAGTAGCCCCTCATAGTAGCTCCTAATAGTAGCCCCTCATAGTAGCCCCTCATAGTAGCCCCTCTTAGGAGCCCCTCGTAGTAGCCCCTCATAGTAGCCCCTAATAGTGGCCCCTCATCATAGCCCCTCATAGTAGCCCCTCATAGTAGCCCCTCATAGTAGCCCCTCTTAGGAGCCCCTCATAGTAGCCCCTCATAGTAGCCCCTAATAGTTGCCCCTCATCATAGCCCCTAATAGTAGCCCCTCTTAGTAGCTCCTCTTAGTAGCCCCTCATAGTAGCCCCTAATAGTAGCCCCTAATAGTAGCCCCTCATAGTAGCCCCTAATGGTAGCCCCTCATAGTAGCCCCTCATAGTAGCCCCTAATAGTAGCCCCTCATAGTAGCCCCTCATAGTAGCCCCTCATAGTAGCCCCTAATAGTAGCCCCTAATAGTAGCCCCTCATAGCAGCCCCTCATAGTAGCCCCTAATAGTTGCCTCTCATCATAGCACCTAATAGTAGCCCCTCTTAGTAGCTCCTCTTATTAGCCCCTCATAGTAGCCCCTAATAGTAGCCCCTAATAGTAGCCCCTCATAGTAGCCCCTCATAGTAGCCCCTCTTAGGAGCCCCTCATAGTAGCCACTCATAGTAGCCCCTAATAGTTGCCCCTCATCATAGCCCCTAATAGTAGCCCCTCTTAGTAGCCCCTCATAGTAGCCCCTAATAGTAGCCCCTCATAGTAGCCCCTAATGGTAGCCCCTCATAGTAGCCCCTCATAGTAGCCCCTAATAGTAGCTCCAAATAGTAGCCCCTCATAGTAGCCCCTCATAGTAGCCCCTAATAGTAGCCCCTCATAGTAGCCCCTAATGGTAGCCCCTCATAGTAGCCCCTCATAGTAGCCCCTAATAGTAGCTCCAAATAGTAGCCCCTAATAGTTGCCCCTCATAGTAGCCCCTCATAGTAGCCCCTAATAGTTGCCCCTCATCATAGCCCCTAATAGTAGCCCCTCTTAGTAGCTCCTCTTAGTAGCCCCTCATAGTAGCCCCTAATAGTAGCCCCTAATAGTAGCCCCTCATAGTAGCCCCTAATAGTAGCCCCTCATAGTAGCCCCTCATAGTAGCCCCTAATAGTAGCTCCTAATAGTGGCCCCTCATAGTAGCCCCTAATAGTAGCTCCTCTTAGTAGCTCCTCTTATTAGCCCCTCTTAGTAGCCCCTCATAGTAGCCCCTAATAGTAGCCCCTCATAGTAGCCCCTCATAGTAGCCCCTAATAGTAGCTCCTAATAGTAGCCCCTAATAGTAGCTCCTCTTAGTAGCTCCTCTTATTAGCCCCTCTTAGTAGCCCCTCATAGTAGCCCCTAATAGTAGCCCCTCATAGTAGCCCCTCATAGTAGCCCCTCATAGTAGCCCCTCAGTAGCCCCTCGTAGTAGCCCCTCATAGTAGCCCCTAATAGTGGCCCCTCATCATAGCCCCTCATAGTAGCCCCTCATAGTAGCCCCTCATAGTAGCCCCTCTTAGAGCCCCTCATAGTAGCCCCTCATAGTAGCCCCTAATAGTTGCCCTCATCATAGCCCTAATAGTAGCCCCTCTTAGTAGCTCCTCTTAGTAGCCCCTCATAGTAGCCCCTAATAGTAGCCCCTAATAGTAGCCCCTCATAGTAGCCCCTAATAGTAGCCCCTCATAGTAGCCCCTCATAGTAGCCCCTAATAGTAGACCCTCATAGTAGCCCCTCATAGTAGCCCCTGATAGTAGCCCCTAATAGTAGCCCCTCATAGTAGCCCTCATAGTAGCCCCTAATAGTTGCCCTCATCATAGCTCCCTAATAGTAGCCCTCTTAGTAGCTCCTCTTAGTAGCCCTCATAGTAGCTCCCTAATAGTAGCCCCTAATAGTAGCCCCTCATAGTAGCCCCTAATAGTAGCTCCTAATAGTAGCCCCTCATAGTAGCCCTTCATAGTAGCTCCCTAATAGTAGCCCCCTCATAGTAGCCCCTAATAGTAGCCCCTCATAGTAGCCCCTCATAGTAGCCCCTCTTAGGAGCCCTCATAGTAGCCCCCTAATAGTTGCCCTCATCATAGCCTCTAATAGTAGCCCTCTTAGTAGCTCCTCTTAGTAGCCCTCATAGTAGCCTCCCTAATAGTAGCCCCTAATAGTAGCCCTTCATAGTAGCCCCTAATAGTAGCCCCTCATAGTAGCCCCTCATAGTAGCCCCTAATAGTAGCTCCTAATAGTAGCCCCTCATAGTAGCCCCTCATAGTAGCCCCTAATAGTAGCCCCTCATAGTAGCCCCTCATAGTAGCCCCTAATAGTTGCCCCTCATCATAGCCCCTAATAGTAGCCCCTCTTAGTAGCTCCTCATAGTAGCCCCTCATAGTAGCCCCTAATAGTAGCCCATAATAGTAGCTCCAAATAGTAGCCCCTCATAGTAGCCCCTCATAGTAGCCCCTAATAGTAGCCCCTAATAGTAGCCCCTAATAGTAGCCCCTCATAGCAGCCCCTCATAGTAGCCCCTAATAGTTGCCCCTCATCATAGCACCTAATAGTAGCCCCTCTTAGTAGCTCCTCTTAGTAGCCCCTAATAGTAGCCCCTCATAGTAGCCCCTAATAGTAGCTCCTAATAGTAGCCCCTCATAGTAGCCCCTCATAGTAGCCCCTAATAGTAGCCCCTAATAGTAGCCCCTAATAGCTGCCCCTCATAGTAGCCCCTCATAGTAGCCTCTAATGGTTGCCCCTCATCATAGCCCCTAATAGTAGCCCCTCTTAGTAGCTCCTCTTAGTAGCCCCTCATAGTAGCCCCTAATAGTAGCCCCTAATAGTAGCCCCTCATAGTAGCCCCTCATAGTAGCCCCTCATAGTAGCCCCTCATAGTAGCCCCTCTTATTAGCCCCTCTTAGTAGCCCCTCATAGTAGCCCCTAATAGTAGCCCCTCATAGTAGCCCCTCATAGTAGCCCCTAATAGTAGCCCCTCATAGTAGCCCCTCAGTAGCCCCTCGTAGTAGCCCCTCATAGTAGCCCCTCTTAGTAGCCCCTAATAGTTGCCCCTCATCATAGCCCCTAATAGTAGCCCCTCTTAGTAGCTCCTCTTAGTAGCCCCTCATAGTAGCCCCTAATAGTAGCCCCTCATAGTAGCCCCTAATGGTAGCCCCTCATTGTAGCCCCTCATAGTAGCCCCTAATAGTAGCTCCAAATAGTAGCCCCTCATAGTAGCCCATCATAGTAGCCCCTAATAGTAGCCCCTAATAGTAGCCCCTCATAGCAGCCCCTCATAGTAGCCCCTAATAGTTGCCCCTCATCATAGCACCTAATTGTAGCCCCTCTTAGTAGCTCCTCTTAGTAGCCCCTAATAGTAGCCCCTCATAGTAGCCCCTCATAGTAGCTCCTAATAGTAGCCCCTCATAGTACCCCTCATAGTAGCCCCTAATAGTATCCCCTAATAGTTGCCCCTCATAGTAGCCCCTCATAGTAGCCCCTAATAGTTGCCCCTCATCATAGCCCCTAATAGTAGCCCCTCTTAGTAGCTCCTCTTAGTAGCCCCTCATAGTAGCCCCTAATAGTAGCCCCACATAGTAGCCCCTAATAGTAGCCCCTCATAGTAGCCCCTAATAGTAGCTCCTAATAGTAGCCCCTCATAGTAGCCCCTAATAGTAGCTCCTCTTAGTAGCTCCTCTTATTAGCCACTCTTAGTAGCCCCTCATAGTAGCCCCTAATAGTAGCCCCTCATAGTAGCCCCTCATAGTAGCCCCTAATAGTAGCCCCTCATAGTAGCCCCTCAGTAGCCCCTCGTAGTAGCCCCTCATAGTAGCCCCTAATAGTGGCCCCTCATCATAGCCCCTCATAGTAGCCCCTCATAGTAGCCCCTCATAGTAGCCCCTCTTAGGAGCCCCTCATAGTAGCCCCTCATAGTAGCCCCTAATAGTTGCCCCTCATCATAGCCCTCTTAGTAGCCCCTCATAGTAGCCCCTCATAGTAGCTCCTCTTTGTAGCCCCTCATAGTAGCCCCTCATAGTAGCCCCTAATAGTAGCCCTTCATAGTAGCCCCTCATAGTAGCTCCTCATAGTAGACCCTAATACTAGCCCCTCATAGTAGCCCCTCATAGTAGCCCCTCATAGTAGCCCCTAATTGTAGCCCCTCATAGTAGCCCTTCATAGTAGCCCCTCATAGTAGCCCCTCATAGTAGCCCCTCTTAGGAGCCCCTCATAGTAGCCCCTCTTAGTAGCCCCTAATAGTTGCCCCTCATCATAGCCCCTAATAGTAGCCCCTCTTAGTAGCTCCTCTTAGTAGCCCCTCATAGTAGCCCCTAATAGTAGCCCCTCATAGTAGACCCTAATGGTAGCCCCTCAATGTAGCCCCTCATAGTAGCCCCTAATAGTAGCTCCAAATAGTAGCCCCTCATAGTAGCCCCTCATTGTAGCCCCTAATAGTAGCTCCTAATAGTAGCCCTTCATAGTAGCCCCTAATAGTAGCCCCTCATAGTAGCCCCTAATAGTAGCCCCTCATAGTAGCCCCTCATAGTAGCCCCTAATAGTTGCCCCTCATCGTAGCCCCTAATAGTAGCCCCTCTTAGTAGCTCCTCTTAGTAGCCCCTCATAGTAGCCCCTCATAGTAGCCCCTGATAGTAGCCCCTAATAGTAGCACCTAATAGTAGCCCCTCTTAGTAGCCCCTCTTAGTAGCCCCTTTATAGTAGCCCCTCATCATAGCCCCTAATAGTAGCTCCTCATAGTAGCCCCTAATAGTAGCTCCCTAATAGTAGCTCCTCTTAGTAGCTCCCTAATAGTAGCCCTCTTAGTAGCTCCTAATAGTAGCCCCTAATAGTAGCCCCTCATAGTAGCCCCTCATAGTAGCCCCTCATAATAGCCCCTCCCAGTAGCCCCTAATAGTAGCCCCTAATAGTAGCCCCTTATAGTAGCCCCTCATAGTAGCCCCTAATAGTAGCCCCTCATAGTAGCCCTTCATAGTAGCCCCTAATAGTAGCCCCTCATAGTAGCCCCTCATTGTAGCCCCTCATAATAGCCCCTCCCAGTAGCCCCTCATAGTAGCCCCTAATAGTTGCCCCTCATCATAGCCCCTAATAGTAGCCCCTCTTAGTAGCTCCTCATAGTAGCCCCTCATAGTAGCCCCTAATAGTAGCCCCTAATAGTAGCCCCTCATAGTAGCCCCTAATAGTAGCTCCAAATAGTAGCCCCTCATAGTAGCCCTTCATAGTAGCCCCTAATTGTAGCCCCTCATAGTAGCCCCTAATAGTAGCCCCTCATAGTAACCCCTCATAGTAGCCCCTAATAGTTGCCCCTCATCGTAGCCCCTAATAGTAGCCCCTCTTAGTAGCTCCTCTTAATAGCCCCTCATAGTAGCCCCTCATAGTAGCCCCTCATAGTAGCCCCTCATAGTAGCTCCTAATAGTAGCCCCTCATAGTAGCTCCTCATAGTAGCCCCTAATAGTAGCACCTAATAGTAGCCCTTCTTAGTAGCCCCTCTTAGTAGCCCCTCTTAGTAGCCCCTTTATAGTAGCCCCTCATCATAGCCCCTAATAGTAGCCCCTCATAGTAGCCCCTAATAGTAGCCCCTAATAGTAGCCCCTCTTAGTAGCTCCTAATAGTAGCCCCTAATAGTAGCCCCTCATAGTAGCCCCTCATTGTAGCCCCTCATAATAGCCCCTCCCAGTAGCCCCTAATAGTAGCCCCTCTTAGTAGCCCCTCATAGTAGCCCCTCATAGTAGCTCCTCTTTGTAGCCCCTCATAGTAGCCCCTCATAGTAGCCCCTAATAGTAGCCCTTCATAGTAGCCCCTCATAGTAGCTCCTCATAGTAGACCCTAATACTAGCCCCTCATAGTAGCCCCCTCATAGTAGCCCCTCATAGTAGCCCCCTAATTGTAGCCCTCATAGTAGCCCTTCATAGTAGCCCCTCATAGTAGCCCCTCTTAGGAGCCCCTCTTAGGAGCCCCTCATAGTAGCCCCTCTTAGTAGCCCCTAATAGTTGCCCCTCATCATAGCCCCTAATAGTAGCCCCTCTTAGTAGCTCCTCTTAGTAGCCCCTCATAGTAGCCCCTAATAGTAGCCCCTCATAGTAGACCCTAATGGTAGCCCCTCAATGTAGCCCCTCATAGTAGCCCCTAATAGTAGCTCCAAATAGTAGCCCCTCATAGTAGCCCCTCATAGTAGCCCCTAATAGTAGCCCCTAATAGTAGCCCCTAATAGTAGCCCCTCATAGCAGCCCCTCATAGTAGCCCCTAATAGTTGCCCCTCATCATAGCACCTAATAGTAGCCCCTCTTAGTAGCTCCTCTTAGTAGCCCCTAATAGTAGCCCCTCCTAGTAGCCCCTAATAGTAGCTCCTAATAGTAGCCCCTCATAGTAGCCCCTCATAGTAGCCCCTAATAGTAGCCCCTAATAGTTGCCCCTCATAGTAGCCCCTCATAGTAGCCCCTAATAGTTGCCCCTCATCATAGCCCCTAATAGTAGCCCCTCTTAGTAGCTCCTCTTAGTAGCCCCTCATAGTAGCCCCTAATAGTAGCCCCTAATAGTAGCCCCTCATAGTAGCCCCTAATAGTAGCCCCTCATAGTTGCCCCTCATCTATAGCCCCTAATAGTAGCCCCTCTTAGTTGCTCCTCTTAATAGCCCCTCATAGTAGCCCCTCATAGTAGCTCCTCATAGTAGCCCCTAATAGTAGCACCTAATAGTAGCCCTTCTTAGTAGCCCCTCTTAGTAGCCCCTTTATAGTAGCCCCTCATCATAGCCCCTAATAGTAGCCCCTCATAGTAGCCCCTCATAGTAGCCCCTAATAGTAGCTCCTAATAGTAGCCCCTAATAGTAGCCCCTCTTAGTAGCTCCTAATAGTAGCCCCTAATAGTAGCCCCTCATAGTAGCCCCTCATTGTAGCCCCTCATAATAGCCCCTCCCAGTAGCCCCTAATAGTAGCCCCTAATAATAGCCCCTTATAGTAGCCCCTCATAGTAGCCCCTAATATTAGCCCCTCTTAGTAGCCCCTCATAGTAGCCCCTCATAGTAGCTCCTCTTTGTAGCCCCTCATAGTAGCCCCTCATAGTAGCCCCTCATAGTAGCCCCTAATAGTAGCCCTTCATAGTAGCCCCTCATAGTAGCCCCTCATAGTAGCCCCTCATAGTAGCCCCTAATAGTTGCCCCTCATCATAGCCCATAATAGTAGCCCCTCTTAGTAGCTCCTCTTAGTAGCCCCTCATAGTAGCCCCTAATAGTAGCCCCTAATAGTAGCCCCTCATAGTAGCCCCTCTTAGTAGCCCCTAATAGTTGCCCCTCATCATAGCCCCTAATAGTAGCCCCTCTTAGTAGCTCCTCTTAGTAGCCCCTCATAGTAGCCCCTAATAGTAGCCCCTCATAGTAGCCCCTAATGGTAGCCCCTCATTGTAGCCCCTCATAGTAGCCCCTAATAGTAGCTCCAAATAGTAGCCCCTCATAGTAGCCCCTCATAATAGCCCCTAATAGTAGTCAAAAGTCAAAGTCAAAGTCACCATTATTAGTCAGTTGTACAACCGAATGCCTTCAACCGAAATGTGTCTTCCGCATTTAACCCAACCCCTCTGAGTCAGAGTCAGAGAGGTGCGGGGGGCTGCCTTTAATCGACATCCACGTCTTCGGCGCCCGGGGAACAGTGGGTTAACTGCCTTGTTCAGGGGCAGAACGACAGATTTTTACCTTGTCAGCTCGGGGATTTGAACTTGCAGCCCTCCGGTTACAAGTCCAACGCTCTAACCACTAGGCTACCTGCCGCCCCCTAATTAGGGGCTACTATTAGTAGCCCCTAATAGTAGCCCCTAATAGTAGCCCCTCATAGCAGCCCCTCATAGTAGCCCCTAATAGTTGCCCCTCATCATAGCACCTAATAGTAGCCCCTTTTAGTAGCTCCTCTTAGTAGCCCCTAATAGTAGCCCCTCATAGTAGCCCCTAATAGTAGCTCCTAATAGTAGCCCCTCATAGTAGCCCCTCATAGTAGCCCCTAATAGTAGCCCCTAATAGTAGCCCCTAATAGTTGCCCCTCATAGTAGCCCCTCATAGTAGCCCCTAATAGTTGCCCCTCATCATAGCCCCTAATAGTAGCCCCTCTTAGTAGCTCCTCTTAGTAGCCCCCCATAGTAGCCCCTAATAGTAGCCCCTAATAGTAGCCCCTCATATTAGCTCCTAATAGTAGCCCCTCATAGTAGCCCCTAATAGTAGCTCCTCTTAGTAGCTCCTCTTATTAGCCCCTCTTAGTAGCCCCTCATAGTAGCCCCTAATAGTAGCCCCTAATAGTAGCCCCTCATAGTAGCCCCTCAGTAGCCCCTCGTAGTAGCCCCTCATAGTAGCCCCTAATAGTGGCCCCTCATCATAGCCCCTCATAGTAGCCCCTCATAGTAGCCCCTCATAGTAGCCCTCTTAGGAGCCCCTCATAGTAGCCCCCTCATAGTAGCCCCCTAATAGCTGCCCTCATCATAGCCCTAATAGTAGCCCCTCTTAGTAGCTCCTCTTAGTAGCCCTCATAGTAGCCCCTAATAGTAGCCCCTCATAGTAGCCCCCTCATAGTAGCCCCTAATAGTAGCCCCTCATAGTAGCCCCTCATAGTAGCCCCTCATAGTAGCTCCCTAATAGTAGCTCCTAATAGTGGCCCTCATAGTAGCCTCTTATAGTAGCTCCTCTTAGTAGCTCCTCTTAGTAGCTCCCTCTTAGTAGCTCCCTCATAGTAGCCCCTCATAGTAGCTCCTCATAGTAGCTCCTCATAGTAGCCCTCTAATAGTAGCTCCTAATAGTAGCCCCCTAATAGTAGCTCCTCTTAGTAGCTCCTCTTATTAGCCCTCTTAGCTCCTCTTAGTAGCCCCTCAGTAGCCCCTCTGGCTAGCAGCCCCTCATAGTAGCCCCTCATAGTAGCCCCTCAGTAGCCCCTCGTAGTAGCCCCTCATAGTAGCCCCTAATAGTGGCCCCTCATCATAGCCCCTCATAGTAGCCCCTCATAGTAGCCCCTCTTAGGAGCCCCTCATAGTAGCCCCTCATAGTAGCCCCTAATAGTTGCCCCTCATCATAGCCCTAATAGTAGCCCCTCTTAGTAGCTCCTCTTAGTAGCCCCTCATAGTAGCCCCTAATAGTAGCCCCTAATAGTAGCTCCTCATAGTAGCCCCTCATAGTAGCCCCTAATAGTAGCCCCTCATAGTAGCCCCTGATAGTAGCCCCTAATAGTAGCCCCTCATAGTAGCCCCTCATAGTAGCCCCTAATAGTTGCCCCTCATCATAGCCCCTAATAGTAGCCCCTCTTAGTAGCTCCTCTTAGTAGCCCCTCATAGTAGCCCCTAATAGTAGCCCCTAATAGTAGCCCCTCATAGTAGCCCCTAATAGTAGCTCCTAATAGTAGCCCCTCATAGTAGCCCTTCATAGTAGCCCCTAATAGTAGCCCCTCATAGTAGCCCCTAATAGTAGCCCCTCATAGTAGCCCCTCATAGTAGCCCCTCTTAGGAGCCCCTCATAGTAGCCCCTCATAGTAGCCCCTAATAGTTGCCCCTCATCATAGCCCCTATTAGTAGCCCCTCTTAGTAGCTCCTCTTAGTAGCCCCTCATAGTAGCCCCTAATATTTGCCCCTAATAGTAGCCCCTCATAGTAGCCCCTAATAGTAGCCCCTCATAGTAGCCCCTCATAGTAGCCCCTAATAGTAGCTCCTAATAGTAGCCCCTCATAGTAGCCCCTCATAGTAGCCCCTAATAGTAGCCCCTCATAGTAGCCCCTAATAGTTGCCCCTCATCATAGCCCCTAATAGTAGCCCCTCTTAGTAGCTCCTCGTAGTAGCCCCTCATAGTAGCCCCTAATAGTAGCCCATAATAGTAGCCCCTCATAGTAGCCCCTAATAGTAGCTCCTAATAGTAGCCCCTCATTGTAGCCCTTCATAGTAGCCCCTAATTGTAGCCCCTCATAGTAGCCCCTAATAGTAGCCCCTCATAGTAGCCCCTCATAGTAGCCCCTAATAGTTGCCCCTCATCGTAGCCCCTAATAGTAGCCCCTCTCAGTAGCTCCTCTCAATAGCCCCTCATAGTAGCCCCTCATAGTAGCCCCTCATAGTAGCCCCTCATAGTAGCTCCTAATAGTAGCCCCTCATAGTAGCTCCTCATAGTAGCCCCTAATAGTAGCCCCTAATTGTAGCACCTAATAGTAGCCCTTCTTAGTAGCCCCTCTTAGTAGCCCCTCTTAGTAGCCCCTTTATAGTAGCCCCTCATCATAGCCCCTAATAGTAGCCCCTCATAGTAGCCCCTAATAGTAGCCCCTAATAGTAGCTCCTAATAGTAGCCCCTAATAGTAGCCCCTCATAGTAGCCCCTCATTGTAGCCCCTCATAATAGCCCCTCCCAGTAGCCCCTAATAGTAGCCCCTAATAGTAGCCCCTTATAGTAGCCCCTCATAGTAGCCCCTAATAGTAGCCCCTCTTAGTAGCCCCTCATAGTAGCCCCTCATAGTAGCTCCTCTTTGTAGCCCCTCATAGTAGCCCCTCATAGTAGCCCCTCATAGTAGCCCCTAATAGTAGCCCTTCATAGTAGCCCCTCATAGTAGCTCCTCATAGTAGACCCTAATACTAGCCCCTCATAGTAGCCCCTCATAGTAGCCCCTAATAGTAGCCCCTCATAGTAGCCCATCATAGTAGCCCCTCATAGTAGCCCCTCATAGTAGCCCCTCATAGTAGCCCCTCTTAGGAGCCCCTCATAGTAGCCCCTCTTAGTAGCCCCTAATAGTTGCCCCTCATCATAGCCCCTCTTAGTAGCTCCTCTTAGTAGCCCCTCATAGTAGCCCCTAATAGTAGCCCCTCATAGTAGCCCCTAATGGTAGCCCCTCATTGTAGCCCCTCATAGTAGCCCCTAATAGTAGCTCCAAATAGTAGCCCCTCATAGTAGCCCCTCATAGTAGCCCCTAATAGTAGCCCCTAATAGTAGCCCCTAATAGTAGCCCTCATAGCAGCCCTCATAGTAGCCCCCTAATAGTTGCCCCTCATCATAGCACCTAATAGTAGCCCCTCTTAGTAGCTCCTCTTAGTAGCCCCTAATAGTAGCCCCTCATAGTAGCCCCTAATAGTAGCCCCTAATAGTAGCCCCTCATAGTAGCCCCTCATAGTAGCCCCTCATAGTAGCCCCTCAGTAGCCCCTCGTAGTAGCCCCTCATAGTAGCCCCTCTTAGTAGCCCCTAATAGTTGCCCCTCATCATAGCCCCTAATAGTAGCCCCTCTTAGTAGCTCCTCTTAGTAGCCCCTCATAGTAGCCCCTAATAGTAGCCCCTCATAGTAGCCCCTAATGGTAGCCCCTCATTGTAGCCCCTCATAGTAGCCCCTAATAGTAGCTCCAAATAGTAGCCCCTCATAGTAGCCCATCATAGTAGCCCCTAATAGTAGCCCCTAATAGTAGCCCCTCATAGCAGCCCCTCATAGTAGCCCCTAATAGTTGCCCCTCATCATAGCCCCTAATAGTAGCCCCTCTTAGTAGCTCCTCTTAGTAGCCCCTCATAGTAGCCCCTAATAGTAGCCCCTAATAGTAGCCCCTAATAGTAGCCCCTCATAGTAGCCCCTAATAGTAGCTCCTAATAGTAGCCCCTCATAGTAGCCCCTAATAGTAGCTCCTCTTAGTAGCTCCTCTTATTAGCCACTCTTAGTAGCCCCTCATAGTAGCCCCTAATAGTAGCCCCTCATAGTAGCCCCTCATAGTAGCCCCTAATAGTAGCCCCTCATAGTAGCCCCTCAGTAGCCCCTCGTAGTAGCCCCTCATAGTAGCCCCTAATAGTGGCCCCTCATCATAGCCCCTCATAGTAGCCCCTAATGGTAGCCCCTCATAGTAGCCCCTCATAGTAGCCCCTCATAGTAGCCCCTAATAGTTGCCCCTCATCATAGCCCTAATAGTAGCCCCTCTTAGTAGCTCCTCTTAGTAGCCCCTCATAGTAGCCCCTCATAGTAGCCCCTCATAGTAGCCCCTAATAGTTGCCCCTCATCATAGCCCCTAATAGTAGCCCCTCTTAGTAGCTCCTCTTAGTAGCCCCTCATAGTAGCCCCTAATAGTAGCCCCTAATAGTAGCCCCTCATAGTAGCCCCTAATAGTAGCTCCTAATAGTAGCCCTTCATAGTAGCCCCTAATAGTAGCCCCTCATAGTAGCCCCTAATAGTAGCCCCTCATAGTAGCCCCTCATAGTAGCCCCTAATAGTTGCCCCTCATCGTAGCCCCTAATAGTAGCCCCTCTTAGTAGCTCCTCTTAGTAGCCCCTCATAGTAGCCCCTCATAGTAGCCCCTCATAGTAGCCCCTGATAGTAGCCCCTAATAGTAGCACCTAATAGTAGCCCCTCTTAGTAGCCCCTCTTAGTCACCCCTTTATAGTAGCCCCTCATCATAGCCCCTAATAGTAGCCCCTCATAGTAGCCCCTAATAGTAGCCCCTAATAGTAGCCCCTCTTAGTAGCCCCTAATAGTAGCCCCTCTTAGTAGCTCCTAATAGTAGCCCCTCATAGTAGCCCCTCATAGTAGCCCCTCCCAGTAGCCCCTAATAGTAGCCCCTAATAGTAGCCCCTTATAGTAGCCCCTCATAGTAGCCCCTAATAGTAGCCCCTCATAGTAGCCCCTCATAGTAGCCCCTCATAGTAGCCCTTCATAGTAGCCCCTAATAGTAGCTCCTAATAGTAGCCCCTAATAGTAGCCCCTCATAGTAGCCCCTCATTGTAGCCCCTCATAATAGCCCCTCCCAGTAGCCCCTCATAGTAGCCCCTAATAGTTGCCCCTCATCATAGCCCCTAATAGTAGCCCCTCTTAGTAGCTCCTCATAGTAGCCCCTCATAGTAGCCCCTCATAGTAGCCCCTAATAGTAGCCCCTCATAGTAGCCCCTAATAGTAGCTCCTAATAGTAGCCCCTCATAGTAGCCCTTCATAGTAGCCCCTAATTGTAGCCCCTCATAGTAGCCCCTAATAGTAGCCCCTCATAGTAACCCCTCATAGTAGCCCCTAATTGTTGCCCCTCATCGTAGCCCCTAATAGTAGCCCCTCTTAGTAGCTCCTCTTAATAGCCCCTCATAGTAGCCCCTCATAGTAGCCCCTCATAGTAGCCCCTCATAGTAGCTCCTAATAGTAGCCCCTCATAGTAGCTCCTCATATTAGCCCCTAATAGTAGCAATTTGGCCATAGTAGCCCTTCTTAGTAGCCCCTCTTAGTAGCCCCTCTTAGTAGCCCCTTTATAGTAGCCCCTCATCATAGCCCCTAATAGT
Organism: Brachymystax lenok tsinlingensis; assembly: GCA_030435695.1. Lineage (NCBI taxonomy): Eukaryota > Metazoa > Chordata > Actinopteri > Salmoniformes > Salmonidae > Brachymystax > Brachymystax lenok. The sequence continues at coordinate 6,729,614 of CM059797.1, forward strand.
AGCCCCTCTTAGTAGCTCCTAATAGTAGCCCCTAATAGTAGCCCCTCATAGTAGCCCCTCATTGTAGCCCCTCATAATAGCCCCTCCCAGTAGCCCCTAATAGTAGCCCCTAATAGTAGCCCCTTATAGTAGCCCCTCATAGTAGCCCCTAATAGTAGCCCCTCTTAGTAGCCCCTCATAGTTGCCCCTCATAGTAGCTCCTCTTTGTAGCCCCTCATAGTAGCCCCTCATAGTAGCCCCTAATAGTAGCCCTTCATAGTAGCCCCTCATAGTAGCTCCTCATAGTAGACCCTAATACTAGCCCCTCATAGTAGCCCCTCATAGTAGCCCCTCATAGTAGCCCTTAATTGTAGCCCTCATAGTAGCCCTTCATAGTAGCCCTCATAGTAGCCCTCATAGTAGCTCCCTCTTAGGAGCCTCCCCTCTTAGAGCCCTCATAGTAGCCTCCTCTTAGTAGCCCCTAATAGTTGCCCCTCATCATAGCCCCTAATAGTAGCTCCTCTTAGTAGCTCCTCTTAGTAGCCCTCATAGTAGCCCCTAATAGTAGCCCCTCATTGTAGACCCTAATGGTAGCCCCTCAATGTAGCCCCTCATAGTAGCCCCTAATAGTAGCTCCAAATAGTAGCCCCTCATAGTAGCCCCTCATAGTAGCCCTAATAGTAGCCCCTAATAGTAGCCCCTAATAGTAGCCCCTCATAGCAGCCCCCTCATAGTAGCCCCTAATAGTTGCCCTCATCATAGCACCTAATAGTAGCCCTCTTAGTAGCTCCTCTTAGTAGCCCCTAATAGTAGCCCCTCCTAGTAGCTCCCTGGCCAGTAGCTCCTGGCCAGTAGCCCCTCATAGTAGCCCCTCATATTAGCCCCTAATAGTAGCCCCTAATAGTTGCCCCTCATAGTAGCCCCTCATAGTAGCCCCTAATAGTTGCCCCTCATCATAGCCCCTAATAGTAGCCCCTCTTAGTAGCTCCTCTTAGTAGCCCCTCATAGTAGCCCCTAATAGTAGCCCCTAATAGTAGCCCCTAATAGTAGCCCCTCATAGTAGCCCCTAATAGTAGCCCCTCATAGTTGCCCCTCATCGTAGCTCCTCTTAATAGCCCCTCATAGTAGCCCCTCATAGTAGCCCCTCATAGTAGCCCCTCATAGTAGCTCCTAATAGTAGCCCCTCATAGTAGCTCCTCATAGTAGCCCCTAATAGTAGCACCTAATAGTAGCCCTTCTTAGTAGCCCCTCTTAGTAGCCCCTTTATAGTAGCCCTCATCATAGCCCCTAAAAGTAGCCCTCATAGTAGCTCCCTCATAGTAGCCCCTAATAGTAGCTCCTAATAGTAGCCCCTAATAGTAGCTCCTCTTAGTAGCTCCTAATAGTAGCCCCTAATAGTAGCCCCTCATAGTAGCCCCTCATTGTAGCCCCTCATAATAGCCTCCCTCCCAGTAGCCCCTAATAGTAGCCCCTAATAATAGCTCCCTTATAGTAGCTCCCTCATAGTAGCCTCCTAATAGTAGCCCCTCTTAGTAGCCCTCATAGTAGCCTCTCATAGTAGCTCCTCTTGTAGCCCCTCATAGTAGCCCCTCATAGTAGCCCCTCATAGTAGCCCCTAATAGTAGCCCTTCATAGTAGCCTCATAGTAGCTCCTCATAGTAGACCCTAATACTAGCCCCTCATAGTAGCCCCTCATAGTAGCCCCTCATAGTAGCCCCTAATTGTAGCCCCTCATAGTAGCCCTTCATAGTAGCCTCCTCATAGTAGCTCCTCATAGTAGCTCCCTCTTAGGAGCCCTCATAGTAGCCCCTCTTAGTAGCCCCTAATAGTTGCCCCTCATCATAGCTCCCTAATAGTAGCTCCTCTTAGTAGCTCCTCTTAGTAGCCCCTCATAGTAGCCCCTAATAGTAGCCACTCATAGTAGACCCTAATGGTAGCCCCTCAATGTAGCCCCTCATAGTAGCCCCTAATAGTAGCTCCAAATAGTAGCCCCTCATAGTAGCCCCTCATAGTAGCCCCTAATTGTAGCCCCTAATAGTAGCCCCTAATAGTAGCCCCTCATAGCAGCCCCTCATAGTAGCCCCTAATAGTTGCCCCTCATCATAGCACCTAATAGTAGCCCCTCTTAGTAGCTCCTCTTAGTAGCCCCTAATAGTAGCCCCTCATAGTAGCCCCTAATAGTAGCTCCTAATAGTAGCCCCTCATAGTAGCCCCTCATAGTAGCCCCTAATAGTAGCCCCTAATAGCTGCCCCTCATAGTAGCCTCATAGTAGCCCCTAATAGTTGCCCTCATCATAGCCCCTAATAGTAGCCCCTCTTAGTAGCTCCTCTTAGTAGCCCTCATAGTAGCTCCCTAATAGTAGCCCCTAATAGTAGCCCCTCATAGTAGCCCCTAATAGTAGCCCCTCATAGTAGCCCCTCATAGTAGCCCCTAATAGTAGCTCCTAATAGTAGCCCCTCATAGTAGCCCCTAATAGTAGCTCCTCTTAGTAGCTCCTCTTATTAGCTCCTCTTATTAGCCCCTCTTAGTAGCCCCTCATAGTAGCCCCTAATAGTAGCCCCTCATAGTAGCCCCTAATAGTAGCCCCTCATAGTAGCCCCTCAGTAGCCCCTCGTAGTAGCCCCTCATAGTAGCCCCTCTTAGTAGCCCCTAATAGTTGCCCCTCATCATAGCCCCTAATAGTAGCCCCTCTTAGTAGCTCCTCTTAGTAGCCCTCATAGTAGCCCCTAATAGTAGCCCCTCATAGTAGCCCCTAATGGTAGCCCCTCATTGTAGCCCCTCATAGTAGCCCCTAATAGTAGCTCCAAATAGTAGCCCCTCATAGTAGCCCCTCATAATAGCCCCTAATAGTAGCCCCTAATATTAGCCCCTAATAGTAGCCCCTAATAGTAGCCCCTCATAGCAGCCCCTCATAGTAGCCCCTAATAGTTGCCCCTCATCATAGCACCTAATAGTAGCCCCTTTTAGTAGCTCCTCTTAGTAGCCCCTAATAGTAGCCCCTCATAGTAGCCCCTCATAGTAGCCCCTAATGGTAGCCCCTCATTGTAGCCCCTCATAGTAGCCCCTAATAGTAGCTCCAAATAATAGCCCCTCATAGTAGCCCCTCATAATAGCCCCTAATAGTAGCCCCTAATAGTAGCCCCTAATAGTAGCCCCTAATAGTAGCCCCTCATAGCAGCCCCTCATAGTAGCCCCTAATAGTTGCCCCTCATCATAGCACCTAATAGTAGCCCCTTTTAGTAGCTCCTCTTAGTAGCCCCTAATAGTAGCCCCTCATAGTAGCCCCTAATAGTAGCTCCTAATAGTAGCCCCTCATAGTAGCCCCTCATAGTAGCCCCTAATAGTAGCCCCTAATAGTTGCCCCTCATAGTAGCCCCTCATAGTAGCCCCTAATAGTTGCCCCTCATCATAGCCCCTAATAGTAGCCCCTCTTATTAGCTCCTCTTAGTAGCCCCCCATAGTAGCCCCTAATAGTAGCCCCTAATAGTAGCCCCTCATAGTAGCCCCTAATAGTAGCCCCTCATAGTAGCCCCTCATAGTAGCCCCTAATAGTAGCTCCTAATAGTAGCCCCTCATAGTAGCCCCTAATAGTAGCTCCTCTTAGTAGCTCCTCTTATTAGCCCCTCTTAGTAGCCCCTCATAGTAGCCCCTAATAGTAGCCCCTCATAGTAGCCCCTCATAGTAGCCCCTAATAGTAGCCCCTCATAGTAGCCCCTCAGTAGCCCCTCGTAGTAGCCCCTCATAGTAGCCCCTAATAGTGGCCCCTCATCATAGCCCCTCATAGTAGCCCCTCATAGTAGCCCCTCTTAGGAGCCCCTCATAGTAGCCCCTCATAGTAGCCCCTAATAGTTGCCCCTCATCATAGCCCTAATAGTAGCCCCTCTTAGTAGCCCCTCATAGTAGCCCCTAATAGTAGCCCCTCATAGTAGCCCCTAATAGTAGCCCCTCATAGTAGCCCCTCATAGTAGCCCCTCATAGTAGCCCCTCATAGTAGCCCCTAATAGTTGCCCCTCATCATAGCCCCTAATAGTAGCCCCTAATAGTAGCCCCTCTTAGTAGCTCCTCTTAGTAGCCCCTCATAGTAGCCCATAATAGTAGCCCCTCATAGTAGCTCCTAATAGTAGCCCCTCATAGTAGCCCTTCATAGTAGCCCCTCATAGTAGCCCCTCATAGTAGCCCCTCATAGTTGCCCCTAATAGTAGCCCCTCTTAGTAGCCCCTCATAGTAGCCCCTCATAGTAGCCCCTCATAGTAGCCCCTGATAGTAGCCCCTAATAGTAGCACCTAATAGTAGCCCCTCTTAGTAGCCCCTCTTAGTAGCCCCTTTATAGTAGCCCCTCATCATAGCCCCTAATAGTAGCCCCTCATAGTAGCCCCTAATAGTAGCTCCTCTTAGTAGCCCCTAATAGTAGCCCCTCTTAGTAGCTCCTAATAGTAGCCCCTAATTGTAGCCCCTCATAGTAGCCCCTCATAGTAGCCCCTCATAATAGCCCCTCCCAGTAGCCCCTAATAGTAGCTCCTAATAGTAGCCCCTTATAGTAGCCCCTCATAGTAGCCCCTAATAGTAGCCCCTCTTTGTAGCCCCTCATAGTAGCCCCTCATAGTAGCCCCTCATAGTAGCCCCTAATAGTAGCCCTTCATAGTAGCCCCTCATAGTAGCTCCTCATAGTAGACCCTAATACTAGCCCCTCATAGTAGCCCCTCATAGTAGCCCCTCATAGTAGTAGTACCTGGAGAGCTACCATCCTGCAGGCACCAACTCTAATCTAGTTCACCTGATTCTCACCAGGACATTGATTGTGGTAGTTACATCTGTTACAACAATGTTGGAGCAAAACCCTGCATACCCATTCCCAAGGGTAGGGTTGGTATAGTTAATATATAGTCCTGTCTGATGTCTCTCTCTCTCTGTGTCTATCTGTCTGTCTGTCTCTCTCTCTCTCTCTGTGCCTCTCTCTCTTTCCCCCTCTCCCCCAGCCGTGTCCCTGGCGTCCAGTAGTGTAGGTCCTGGCGGCCAGATCGTCCACACAGAGAGCAGTGAGATCACCCTGAGAGGAGACCCCCTCAATGGCTTTGGGGTCCAGCTACAGGGGGGAATATTCGCTACAGAGACCCTCTCTGCTCCCCCTCTCATCCGCTTCATAGAGCCAGACAGCTCTGCCGAGAGGTGAGGTGTACAGACAGACATGCACGCGTGCACAACAAGCATTCAGCCACACACACACACACACACACTCACATACACACACACACACTCTCACACAAACACACACACACTCTCTCACACAAACACACACACACTCTCTCACACACACACATACACACTGCTGAAACGTGAAGATTGTGGTTGTAATGTAGACACAGACAGTGTTCTAGAGATGGAACATCAGATAAAGCCCCGGACAGTGTTCTAGAGATGGAACATCAGATAAAGCCCCGGACAGTGTTCTAGAGTTGGAACATCAGATAAAGCCCCGGACTGTGTTCTAGAGATGGAACATCAGATAAAGCCCCGGACAGTGTTACAGTAAATCACAGACACTGCCACTTCAGATAGATTGGGTTATTGTGTTCCCTTTTAACAGCTAATGAATTAGGCCAACAGACAGAATGGAGAAAACATCTATAAAGCCTTTGTACATTTTTGTTTGTTTAAAGTGGGACCAACAAGTCTATATGTAGTTTGTGCTAAATGTCAGGTTTGACAATACAAGTACAATATTCTTCTGGATGTGGCTCTGTCCTGTAAGACTTTCCTGTGTTACAGATGAAGGAGCTGAGGTTAAGACCTTGGTGTCTCTGTAACCGGTGTGAAATGGCTAGTTTCAATCGGTGACGTAACTCGCTCTGAGACCTTGAAGTAGTTGTTCCCCTTGCTCTGCATGGGCCGCGGCTGTTGCTGCGCGATAGGTAATGATGCTTCTAGGGTGGCTGTTGTCTATGTGTGCAGAGGGTCCCTGGTTCGAGCCCAGGTAGGGGCGAGGAAATGGACTGAAGCTAAACTGTTACATCTCCACCTTCTGTTTTCACTCAAGCAGAGAAACCCAGAACATTTTCCTGTGTTTTTCGTTGCTCTTTGATAGAAATATGATTTTGAACTATGCCATGTCTCCTGGGCATTCTTGCTTCACTACGGGATAATTTTGCTATTCTTGACCGAGAGAAGCACATGTAACATAAAAAGAGAGAGAAAGAGAGAGAGAGAGAAGTTCCCTCTTGTGTTTCTGCTCTGATCACAGGGAATTGTGTTGTCTGTTTGCTTACCCATGATCCTCCTTGTTACCAGTGCTGTTTCACAATGTCACAGAGGCCCTCTGCTGGAAGCAGGCTTGCAGCTCGGATGATCAGATCTCCTGGAGAAGTGCTTCTAGTCTCTCAGGAACCGCATCCATATGATACAGCAATGTTCTGAAATGCGGAGACAGCACAACCGCAAAAGGTCGACCTGTCCACCACTGTCACACAAGACAAGAGGGTAGATAGATTCTCCTTCCAGACGAGGGATAACATTTCCAACTGTCGCAT